>JASANE010008944.1:0-37803 GCA_030248225.1 Trileptium ribeirensis | reverse complement strand
TATTTTATCATCTACGTTCAGTTACATCCTCAAGATTAATGCAAGTGGCAGAACCCAACCAAGAAGAGCCAAGCACAGAATGAAACTTTCAAACCAGGCATTTCACTATAATTGCTAGATAAGTTCGGAAAGACCTGAAAGTTTAATTCAAGTGCACTTCCGGACCTGTCCTAGTGGTATTTTAAACTTACCAACCATAGCATGCAAGACGAGACACGAACGCAATGAAACTTTCAAGCCAGACATGTTCCTAGTGCTAAATAGGACCGGTGAGACCCGTCTTTCAGGCTGTCGCGCAAAACATTGGGGTAATTCAAAAACCGTACCTTTTGCGCGAAGCTTGCGCGATACGCTGCAACGGTAGTTTACTCTACGATCAAACTTGTATGGGGGTAATAGGACTATAATTGGCTGTGATGCCAACACGCATAACAGACTTTGAGGAAGCACAAATAATAACATAAGCGGTATCGATTTAGCAGAATTTTTATTGACCTCTCCCACATTTGTTATTAAAAATAGGTTAGAGGTAATTGACCTAACACTAGCTATCATTTGCCTGGAAAGATATATCAAACATTATTATTAATGTATTATAAGACTATTCCGGATTTACCCATAACCTCATTAAATTTAGTACGGACTTTCATATTGACCTCATATTTTAATAGAAATTGAATGTTAAACGCATAGATAGGAAACGATATCAAGACATAATAAAAGAAAATTTAGCTAAAATAAATCAAATGTACATTGATAACTATGAACAGTCGGAGTGAACGGTTAAATTAATAACAATGGTCCTATTTATGATAGCAGAAAATTGCTGCCCATATATGGGCACATGCAAATATAGGAATTGTTGGTGGAATGACGAGATAGCAAGATTTCGAAGAACGATTAAGAAATCATGCCGAATGGAAATGACCTACCGGGGTGGTATATCATGGAATCATCATCCTTACAAGATAAAATATGAACCTTACAAGAGGAAAAGGAACCATTTGGATATCATCTTACAATTATATCCGTTAAGGGCTGTATACTGTTGAACCAGCTTAAGTGAAATGTTTGGCAGGATTAACTAAACTATTTTTGGCTAGTTGAAGTAACCTGATGGTTCCTAATGCGATAAGGATGTTTTGAAGCTTGTGGTGGAAGTACCTGTTCCGGGATCCATTCCTTCCGAGGATGGAGGTAGACAACATGACCTGAAGAGACTAGTAAGGATGCCAAAAATGGATGATGTCGTCAACGACGTGGTTGATTCAGAAAGGATAAAATGGGGTTTAGCAGGTGATGGAGGCTTTAAGTCTCCAGGACCTGATAGTATTTTTCCAGCCTTCCGAAAATCAGGAGGCCCAGCCATAGTTATTGCGCTAGAAAAGATTTTTAACACCAGTTTAGGACTTAATCATAATCCGGTCATTTGGAGATTAAAATTGTCTTTATCTCAAAACCAGGAAAAACTTTTGTACAGAAAACTCTTGGAAGATTGGTGGCAGAATACATATTCCATATTTTAGGCAAATTAAATTGCATGATCATCAACATGCCTATCGGGACGGAAAGAACATTTCTGCCCTTCAGAGTACTACGGGATAGATTGAACAGGAAATGTTTTCCGGTAAATTTGAGTATGCAGCATTCCTAGACATCTTTGGAGTACTTGACTGCACAAAATTAAAATTTATTTAAAAAAGTATGGATGAACTTCTTACTCCAAATCTCATCAAAGCTTGGATACATAAGCTATTAAGTACCACAGTGGCTGTAGTAGAAAAGGTACGCAAGCAGTCAAACGTACTAAGGAATTTTCCCAGGGAGGACTACTTACTCCTGCGCTCTGGTATATGGTAGTAAATGATATTATTAACAGACATAATGATACTCGGTTCGTGCGTACGCTACTCTGATGACCTTGTCCTTTTGATTCTAGATGTCTACAGGCCACTTGTGCTGGACTTCAACGGTTTCAAAATCATTTAAAATGCACTTCATGCGTGGTGCTACGGGAGGTGCGTCTCTGTTAATGCAGTAAAGTGTAAGGTAAGTGTAATCTTTACAAGGAAAGTAAGCTGGATGGTCTAGTGGATATTCGCATTGTGAGCGGAATTATTCCTTTGGACGACAAGGTTTAATATCTTGGCATAGTCTTTCACACAGGTCTAACTTGGAAGACTCATATTGAAGAATCACAGCTTATGGCCTTTAGAATTCTTTTTGCTCTTAAGAGATTTATTGGGAACTAAAGCTATCCACTTCGTTTATAGAAAAGTCATCTTTCCAACACTCTTCTATACAGTTTTACTGATGGCATAGGATTGAACTACGTAGTTACTTACTGTAAAATGTTAGAAAAGGTCCATGCTTTGGCTTATCGCATTATCGCCGCTGCAGTTAAATCCACACCAGCGCGGTATTCAAATAATTTAATCATATAAAACAGGATACGTCGAAATAGTATGGTTACGCTGGGTTGGGTCAAGGGCCATTCCGGATATTATTTCAGGCACGGTATATGCGTAAAATACATACCAAACGTTTGATAATATTCCAGATTTATTAACTGCTAAAGGGTTACAATACTCGACCATTTTTACCTCTCCTTGACCCTCCGTACCCATAGCCCCCCGCCCCATCCTTAACACGCGGAAAACTGCAGCAATAATGAGCAAAATTACAAAAAAAATAGCGAGAATGGAGTTAAATTTTGGTTGTGAACTCGCCGGAACCATGTACCCCCTAATCCGACAGATACTTGACACGTGATGTAATAGTATATATTTAGGTCCTATCATATCTGGAAATTTCCTGCGCCATTTCACAAAAATTGGGCAGGTATTAAAAATTTTACTGTGAACTTCGCTGAATTATATTATATTCAATGCTGGAACACACATAGTGTCGCATACTTCAGTGCAAGCTTAGTAATTAGCTATATCAAACAAACCCAAAACAAATTACTAGACGTTTCACTAAGACGGCTGTACAGGTAAGCATCATAACTAGCTTTACACGTTTTACAATTTTATGTATGTCAGCTAAACATAACGCATATACGAAATTTTTTGGTGAACTTTTTCGTTCTACGTTTTTAATAGTTCACGTAGTTTTCTTTCTACAAGCAATAAAATGGCAGGTGTTTCATCTAGTTAGGTCTAAAACAAAAAAGTCGAACACGTACCGTGTTGTATACACTATAAACTAAAATATGCCACTACAGCCATGGAAAAAATGAAAAGCAATGTGCAAAATGCAATAATTTTTGTTAAGCCGTCCTTTGCTGGGTATGTGCTGCAAAAAATGCTTTATAAACTAACAAGGCAGCACAATAATATCTTGTCACACCGAAAAAAAATTCGTTGTAGCACCATTATTTTGATATATAATAAACATATATTGTAAGAATCCACTTCATTAAATGCATTTATCACCGTTGTGGTATCTTGTGTTAACGGTATTTTAGTTAATCGAAGCCTTATTCGCCATTGTGCCGTAGTGAATAATGTGCTGTAAAAATATTGCGGTAAAAATGTTGTTTTGATTAAAAAGGATATGACATTCGTGAAATTTTTTTGATACTGATGGAACGATTACCATTGATTGTGTTCTTCTATTTGATTTACCATGAATAGTAACCAATACTGTAAAAATGCAATGTTGATTGTTCACTGGGACTACTTAAATGTCTTGTGTCGCAAACGTCGAGTGCTTAAATGTCTTGTGGCGCATTTTAGTTTGAAGTATATGATAGCATGTATATATACGATATATAACAATCTGTTAAGCATTCCTTTGTAAGGGTATCCTTATCTGCAACTTATATGTAGACAGGCCATTTCCGTCACCTACGACACCTTAACAGATAGTTATACACATGCTATGTAAATGAGATACACGATAGAGTACTTACACCCAGGGAGTATCCGGAATTCCGGTTCCGGCAAAGGAGAAAACCCTACTGGAACCGGAATTAAGGATTAAAAATTTTGTCTGAAATTTTCCACATTTTTGCTTCTGTGTGCAAACATGTGCAATATAAATACAATGATCAAGTTCCAATACAACCAAGCAAAAGAAAAGAATAACTCAGAAATTTGCCGTGTGAAACTTAAGTAAGGCACATAATTTCAATAGGAATTTTTCATCTTAACCTGTTATAGTTTGTTAACAAAAAAAAAGCCACGTCCATGTTTGTAGCACCTATATATTTTACTCATTCGAAAGTCTGCGGTTTATATTCGAATTCAACCGGTCCAACTCGGTAACAGAGTATGGATTGCAAGGAGGCTTAGCGTAAGATTGCTAACATAGCCAAGCACCAGCCAGTGCGTTTGTAAACTTTGTAAATTAGTGTACGTTAAAACAAGGTAACGTTATCTGCAACGCATCCAGGAACTGAATTCTTAGCAATGAACTGTATTTATTGAAACTGTGAGAGCAGTATCACAGTTTGTCTCATTTATAGCATTCTGATTAGAAAGTTATCATCATTATCATCTAACTGACGCGCATTGGTTGCCCAACGCTAGCCTAAGCCTAAGATCAGGAAATTAACTTTTATTATTTTCTCCATATAAATCAATAATATATAACCATATAAACCAATAATTTCAAGTTTCCTCCACTGTACATGCCCTCATTTCTTCCTTCATCTGTTTTACTATATATAAGTTTCGAAGACCAGGTTCCGGTTATTCCCTGCTTTACACCATAGTAATACCACCTATTACAGTCAACAACCAACATTCCGTTTTTGGAATATAAATGCTTGCTACACAGCTACATCGAAAACTAACGGTGAATTATTGTAAACAATCAGCGTTAATCGTTCCACCAGTATGTATTATTTTATGAATGGAATATACCAAATTTCTCATTCATGAATATATACAATAACTTTTCAATTCGAGAAATGCATGAAGGTATTAAATACATAACTCCCATCCATAATTTGATATTATATATGCAGGGCTTAACCTACAGCAATAATTTCAAGCGTCAAACCATCGTTGAACGTAAGCTTAATAACGCCATGAATGTATACACCCTAGTATACATCGCAACGAAAACATGACTATAACAAAGCCTACAATTATATATATTGTGAATTGGGTATGAAACATATCTTTTTACAATTCTACAATCATTTAGGTAAATGGCTAAACCGTCAATTTCAAACTAGCACGATGTATTAAGTTTATCATACTTAGGCTTTAGGACCGTTTGCCATAAGCGTTGAGCTACTCAGCTGATAATTTCTGCAATGCTAAACTATAACATAGAGTGTATTAATACGCTTGTAACGGCAGTTGATAAGTGTCTCACAACAAGAGTGTAATAATTTCAAAGTAAAATGATAGGGCATCGAATAATGTCGACAGAAGTTGGCTTCGAACACACGGACTTAGTCTTACGTGCCTTTGTGCTAGAGCTACTCAACCGGCATTTGCAATTGTGAACTTTCGTACCCACGGCCTTCGGCTTCACGTGCCATTGCTAGAACAAGTGAGTTAGAGAGCCGACATTTTCTGCAATCCGGAAATAATGTGTAAAGCGTATTAATACGCTACCACATAAATAATAAAGTTCAAGACGTCAATCACAACACGCACAGTCGCTAAAAAATAAGTTCCGGAGTTTTTAATAAAAGTTACTTAAGTTCCACCACACGGCCTTTCGTGATGCGCGATTAAACTTAGGTTGACCCGCTAACCATCCTATTTTACGATTCCCGATGTGGAATCCATATCCATTGTTATGGATGAAATAAAATATTCGATTTGGTTAATTGCTAGCGCAGACAAGAGGTTTGTGTTCGGTATAGGACAGTAAGTAACATTTCATAGCGTTGAAATAGAATAATTTGTCACTGTTCGCCAACAGATTGAATGTAACTGTAACATCATAAACGGAACGTCCCTATTATTTATCAATTGGTGTTCCCGATCAAAACCCTTGTTAATAAATGCGACAAAATTCTGTTCGCGAGCAAAATTTAGCACTTTCTGACCGAGTAGAAAATGTTCCGTGACGAAATTTTTTACAACAAACAAAATAGGATGGTCAGCGGGACCATTTTAAGTTTAGTTGCGCATGACACAAGTAAAACCTAGTGAGCAGTACAACTAAGGGAGCGTGTAGCACCAGAAAGATTCTGTGTAACGCTTGATCGAAGACCTGGCTAAATCCATCTTGAGCACACGTGGTGAATTTTCTTTATGTGACTGTAGAATTTTCTAAACCATAGGTGTTCATAAGTAAAGAAGGTTACTTCCGAAGTCAACCTGTGCCTCCGAACGTGCGTGGAATATTTTGCGAAAATGAACAAAAATTGGGAAACTTTGAGAAAAATTGGCGAAGATTAGGAAAACCTTTCGCAAACATTGTGAAAAACATGAAAAATTTAAGCAAAAGTGAGAAAATTAGGAGTTTCCATAAAATTTAAAAATTAATCGCTCGCCTGACTTACCCCCAACAGTTTAAACACTATCCCGAAGGTGCTGTGTATCTTCACTTGGGATAATTTGTGATTCCAATAACAAACCACTTCCCCTGCAAATTAAAATCTATCACGAAAAACGGTTTAACTCACTTGAACAGTGCACCACTGGGCGTTGCGAAACCGACGATGTTGCGATTGACATACGCGGTTGTTGCATTAAGTGCGCTACGGGTGTCACATATTGCTTTTGTTGAAAATAGTAGCTATATGGTGGTGGTGGCACTTGTTGCGGCGGACAATAATCGCTCGAAAACTGTCGCCGAGATTCTTGTGTCGTTACATGAAGATCAGGCGTTGGCGGTATTGCTTGGCCGACGATTGTAGGCGGAACAGCGACGCTGCTGTACGGAGGCGGTGGCAACGAACCCCCAACAACACCATCGTTTGCATGATGGCTTTCTGATGTTGCCATAATCGGACTAATTTGCCTCGACACGTCGAGCTGGAGTCGTTGTTGGTGTGGCGGTTCTGGAAGCAATACAGCGTGACCTGATATCGAGCACAAAGGGTTATAATTCAGACACTGGCTCGACGCGGGTTGGAGCTGTGACCGAACACTGCTATTTTTTGATATCAAGATATTCGAGTTCACTGCGGATAGTTCGCTCGAAGGCATGTGGTTAACACTGTCCGCCGACTGTACCTGTATTTCGCGTTGAGTATCCTTCGACGAGGCGATCGATATCGATTGCAATCGTTTATTTTGTTGCTCGGTGACAGAGTCTGCTTGTGATAAACCGTCAACAATTGTCACACACGAAGCGGTGGTGTTAGCCGGAACCGACAAACCGTAACCTGAATTTGCCGACAGCAGGTTTTGCTGTTTATTTTGTTGCTTGGACTGATACGCTAACGACTCAAGAACTAAATGAGCGACGATCGAAACTGGTTCGTCATCACTGCTTCCACCGACTTCGAAATGCAACGATTCACCGCAAGTAACTGTGGTGGTCGTTTGCGATAGTTTCGAAGCGGCCGACACTTGCTCGGTTGTTATTACCACATTTGCCAAACCGTTAGCATTATCATTGTTGCTGTCATTACAGGCTCCAAAACAATGATTGTTCAAGTTTCTGACAACGCCTTGTTCAGTATGTTCGACTAAATGAGATTCTACGACTACGCGTGAGTCGATAATATTTGTCTTACTATTATTAAAGCTAGCGCCTTCGCTACTAATTTCAAAGTTGCTCGAATCGGCAGTACCATTACCGGTTATTCCGACATCGGCACACCTGTTGCTGTTAGCGTCACTGCTGACCTGTTCAGCTGCTGTCTTAACGACATCGACGCATGTCGCATCACTTGTCTCTGCGCAATTATTACAATCGTCGCAATATGATTCCACATTTAACAGTTTCTGCTTTGTGTTGGACGCAACAGTATCGACGTCTCCGATTATATGCTGACTAATTCCGCTTTGATCCGCAGCCGCTACGGTAGCGTCAGAGTTAATATCATGAGTACAGTAGATCACAGTCGTGGGAATAGTGGCATTCGACGATTGCTGAATTGCCGAACCATCGATAACTGAACACTGAGTATCCTGAATAGTGTCACTGGCAATTACATCAGAACTATCACACAATAAACCATGCTCAGCAATTGCGCTATTGTACGTAACTGTTGAAGTTGTTTGAGTATTGATGGGATGATGGGTGCTAATCAATTCGTAGTCATTGCTTGGTGTACTATCGGCTATATTGTCAATGGATTTAACGTCGGCTACACAATCGCCACTAGTACAATCAGCTAAAACAACAAACATAAAACTGTGATTTGAAAAATCATCGATAAATTAAAGAGTATTAATTAACTGTAAGACCTAATTCTCAACAATCTCTATCAGCCACGTAAAGGGTGTTTTCAATTATAATATCCAGAACCAAAATCATTAGCTTTCAAAGTACTGTTAATAAATTTGGAGCAAAATATGGCGGTCCAGAAAACATCCAATTGTTTCGGTTGTTTTTGGTATATATCGAAAATGATATTAGTTAAAAAAATTTTCGACATATACATGCATATTTTTATATACTGCTACACAGTTAGTACTGGCGGCTTGAATCGAATGGAACCATAAACAGTCCCGATCATCAGCGTAGCTAGGAAAAAATTTGGGGGGATGGGTGGGTGGTCTGACTCAGGCCGAGATTTTATGTCGCTCCGTCTCTCCCGACCGGTGTGTTTTTGCCGAATTTTAAAGTGAAAAAACCAATTTCCAGGCTACTCCGACAGGCAAAGTGCAGTCCAGCTGAGAAAGTTTTTTACTAAGGGGGACCATTGCAATTTTCAAGGTCAAAAAACTCCCCCTGGCTACGCCCCTGGTCCCTATATGTTCGAAGTTATGAGCGTTTTTCGAACGAGTTATGGAAGATAATACATTAGCTAGACTAGCATTCACCGTTCTCAGCTTTCGCACGGTTCCCCTAGTTGCGCTAGTGAAGGTTCTTATATTTTATTCAGCTGAAATCTTGAAATTTTGGTCTCGTTCGTTGTGAATGAAGAGGTTAAAATAAGCTTCCCTTATCACTGTGTTTTAATAAAGCCAACTGTCAAAATTCAAAGGTCATTAAATACTATACATCACTTAACTAAGCCATATACTACTTAGAATGTCAGCTGGGGCTATTAATCGCGGGAAGCCGGTTGTGGTCAAATTTTACCTTTTTTAGTATAGGAAACCGATTTATACCGAAGCCGGAATTCCGAATGTTTCTTTATAACATTGAAGGTAGATTTAATAATCAATTTAAAATTCTTTAAACATTTAAAATTAGAGTCAATCGATACAGCTCTTTCAAGGATATAGTTTGTTATTTACGTCGGTATTTAGCGAAAATTTAGGCAGTTATCCATCATTACCTCATAGAAGCCGTTTTGAAAACACCATAACTACCACGTGCAGGCATATTACCTCTACTCACGTGACCCGCAATAATTTGAGCAAAACTTATTCACCAGTACCATTTCGCGGATCAGAAAGAATTATCATCCGATATCTATCCATTATAGATGCGAAACAGCGACTATTCCACTGATATAACAGATCGTTCGCATTTTGCAAATAGGTCGACAAGCTAAGCGCATGAAATACACCTTTTGAATGAAAAATGTCAAACTGATTTTTCGAAAGTTTAAACAACTTCCGACATTCAATTCCCAATGAAAAATTAGTTCCAATAATCAATAAGCTTGTGTTGTAATACTCAACCTACATTTTCAAGTACTGTCGAAAATTATACAAGGGTATATGTCAACAACGTGCTATAAAGCCAAGAAATAGCAGATGAAAGTCTCGTTATATTCAAATAAACCATATATATTCCTAGTTCAGTTAAAGTCATAAACTAATTGGACCTTCCAAAAATGTGAAGTACCCAGTCGCGGCGGCACACAGAGTTCAAAAGCTGTACAATCATTAAAAGCGAATACCGCAAACGAAAACCCACTAAGCAACTAGTCATAATAATAATACCAGTAACAAAACACCACTTGCAGCGGAAAAAACGATAGCGAAATAAAAGAACACCGGTCTCTTGAATTCTAATTAGTCATATAGGCGTATTTCTGGGTTAAACGCTAATACTTTTCAATATTATTCTTGAATCCAAAACAATGACAAGAACGAAGCTGTAGAAGAGCAACAAGATAAAAAGCAATGCAGACGAGTTAGATCCCACACATAGATAGTGGAATAAATAGGCTCAGGGGCGTCGCCAAGGGGGGCACTGAGGGCCGTGCCCCCCCCGTTCGAATTTACAGCCAAATTGAACTCCCTCAGTTCAGATTTTGTGCTCCTCCAGAAAGCCTTGGTGGCACCCAGTTTGGATTTTCTGGCTACGCCCCTGAATAGGCTATTCGTACTCCTAGCGCAAGCTCCCTATATACGTGACACAGCCGACCGCTAATGACGATACGGACAGCTACATAGTCAATAGACTCATAGGCAATGTAACAGGGCATTATACTTTCTTAAGCACTATATCATCAATAGTGCTCGATATTACGAACTGTTCAAACATCGTTTCAGTATTGCTCGCTGCGTTACCCTATCTAAAATAAAAATTACGGTAGTGCTCTGACAATAATGATTAACATTCCAGCAGCTATGCATAAAAACTGCACACAGCTATGCATAAAAAATGCATGTAATATGAATACAAAACAGTGATTGGGATAAGATTTATGTTGAATCCGCAGAAATTCACATAAACGCTATATATACAACCGGGCCGCTCCGGAACGCAATATCTGTATCTGTTGACTGGCCACAGTGGTCGCGACTGGTCCACCCTTAATTTAGAGGAAATTGTATAAATGAAGTGTAATTTAGCGGTTACTCTTATGGTCCTTTAACTTTTGGTGGCACAAATATGTTTTCATGATACAATAAGACCAATCCCAACCATAACCCCTGGATGTGGTTTTCAGCTGCACTGTTGAGATATTTATTACAGTTCATATTGAAACTGCGATTATCGTCCGGGATTTACAAGAATACTGAACTAGCGTTGCCAAGAACACACTGGGCCGCCATGCTGGTTACAATAAAAAACGTTTGTTACGCTGATCAATTAGATACAGTGAATCGTTGTGGCTAATTAACACCAGATTCATAAGCAGAACTGGCCAGATGTATTATACGCGCAAAAATAATAGCTTTAGACTAATTATTCATTGAAAAATAAGCAACTTTTGTTTGAAAATACAAAAAATAGGCTAACACGGTTAACTATTTACTTAATTACTATTTAACTAAAGCAAATTTTGACAAAAACTACAAGTTTTGCACCGGGAGGATATTAGAGCTTTCAAACAAAAAAATAAAGCGGCCCGGTAGTTATTGAGGGGTGCGACGGCCGGACGGACAAACGGTGCCGATTTTCATCCTCTGACTAAAACAAAAACGGTTCCCTTCGCTGCGCTCAATCACCGAAATAAGGACATTGTTGGCCAAAGTAGGGTCCTCTAGTTAAAACTGCTATCCCGGAAGCACTTTAATACGACAGAGTGAAATTGAATAGGACAAAGATCCGGACCGGGCTAGACCAAACTCGATGAAATGAAGTTGCATCTTTAATAAATGCTGCCGATAATTTATGTGAAATAAATATTCGTTGTAATAGTCTCCACATTTCAAATTGTTTAGCTTTGAAATACATAAGTACAAACTGCGGAGGTAGCAACGAGCCTAAACTAAGCGACTCAGACTTGAAATCCCTTTCTTTAAGCTAACATAGCTTGATATACATTTGATAAATCTTATATATATAAAATACCGCTAAATTTTCATTAGCAGGCCGATGCTAACAACTCGAAATAATTGAGACATCTTAAACTCTGGCACTTCGGTATTGCGAAGATAAATAAGGGAGCAGGACAGAAAATAGTAAGCCATAATAAGCCTTTTAAAATATTTCTAATCGAAAGTGAAATTAAACTGACTTACTTTGCAAAAATTGAAAATTTGTCAATACGCTTCGTACATAATAAAACAGTAATATTAATAATCTAAGAAAACAATTAGCTTAATGAACGCTGAGTTGGAACAACTATGTCCAAGGGCGGGTCCATTAGTCGTATCACCCTGCCGGAAGGGGTTCGGGATAGATAACTTTTCGAAATTTTTTGCACACAAAATTTTCCTTAAAAATTTTGCCAATTTTCCAGCATTTTTGATATATTTACCCCCGATTTTTGCCAGTTCCCCCTGCATTTTGTAAAATTTCCACCCTTTCGCGCAGCTTTGACGCGGGGTGCACGGAGTCTGTGAGGCATAGGGGCTCTGGTGGAGGCGGATGCGCTGAAACAGATCCCCATACGATGAAATCCTGGATCTGCCACTGGCTACGTCACATCAAGCATTAATCAGTCTATTGTAACTTACATAAATATATATTTCACGCATATGAGAAAGTACCACACATTCAAATACATTTATGGTACCAATCCAATTATGATTTCCCGCGGTAGAAGCTAGAAACCCCACGATATTGTACACATATTAGATTCCCCAGTTTTCGAGTACGTATTCACAGTTTAACTAACTACTGTTTTTTTGTTTTCTTTTCATGATAAACAAATTACATAAGTAGGGCTATGCAGATACGGCATTCTGCATCCCTACGAAATGGCTGCAATATTGCAGGGATGTTTTTTATGCCCTAGCGATATGGTGTCTTGGATTTCACATGTATAAACAAGATATATAATTGCGGGCAATATCTTACATGAATCTGAGCGTGGCTAAATGTGCGGAAGTTACGTCTTTCAATGCGGCAGTCCGGATATGTATGTTTTCTTGTTTTTCCAACATGTACAGAATGATATTTACAATTTAGACCTCTTGATAAGTCGCTTGCTACAGAGAGTACGTATTACCTAGAACGTCGACGTGAATCTCAGTATCCATTAGATGCAACTTCAGGTCACAGAAGCCGATCCGGAGTGATCTATGGTGCACTGGTCCGAACCGTTTCTGTTCGATTTAGTCTGTGCCGAACTTCAGGAAGGTCATTATTTGGTCAAAGATTGGTCAAAAGTTTGCTACAAACCACAATTGAACTGTAAATACACTCACTGGTGTCAAATTTAACATTCAAAAAGTTTCTCGTTTTTATGTCCTACTAGTCCACTATCTCTATCTAAATAAACACTGATAACCAGTTATTTTCTCAGCTACGAAAATGTCCGGAACACTCTAAAAGCGATCCACTCTGTCTAATTGGTCAATGTTTCAGAACTTTGTTTTGTAGGCAGCAGCGGCACTCAATATTCTTGTAAACGCAAAATGATAAACTTAATTATAATGTATATAATTGAAATAAATGTTTCAATACCACCGTTAAAAACCACAGTCAGAGGTAGTTGTCGGTCTTGACCTTAGTGTGACACAGGGAACGAGAGAGCAGGGGGCCGTCAGCCCTCGCAATGGGATTTTTCACCCGCTAGATTCGCCTCAGGTATTCAAAAACCAGGTTTTAGTTTTAACCAAATTTTGTAGCCACTCCATCTCACTACAATGCTTATCAAACACACAGCACCGCTCCGTTCGCCTAACTTTGTTTGTTCAATAGGTTTAGGGCAAAATAATCTTTTTATCTAAACAATAGTGGTTTAGTATTTTAGTTACATAACTGCAAATTGACTTCTAATTTTTTACATATATTTCATCCTGTTGACTAATAAAGTAGGGGTAAAACACAGCTCGTCCCGTAGCCCACAATACTTCAGGCGCATATGGTGTCATAAAAAACACCGCTATTACAAAAAAGTATAAAAAACATAATTCTAACAGTTAAACTATATTTGGTTTCTTTCGCTTGTTTTAACTTAATAGTGTTTCGGTCTGATATGATTACTTTTCTACTATAGATATCACACCGTTAATGCTTTCAGCAAGTTTCTGAATCCGAATACCGAAAGGCGAGCAGCCGAGGTAGACGGCACTAAACCCAACTTAATAATCGCTCCATACACATGGTCCCGCAGATGATGCATGGTGCCAGAACTACCAAATGAATTTATTTATATTTGGCTCATCGGTACTCGGCGTGCAAATTATTTCAAGGGTTAAATAGTTCAGCTGGTATTTATTGGGGTGACAGGCGTAGTTCAACTTCGGTTGGGCGGAGTGACTCGCGCGATAGCTCATTTGAAGGCTTAACATCTCTTATCGACCGTTAATTAGAGACAAAACCTACTCCTACATTTTCCTCCGAAAAAAGTGAGCCCATAGGGCGCGGGATATGTCGGAAAAAGGCCCGATAAAGCATGCTATGAATTGTATCTCCACCAGTGGCATCTGCAATATTTCTGCAGCCGTTCGAATTATATGAGAGTTACTGGTCGTTTTTGTACAATGCGACATCTATACAGCTGCAGATTGTGTGCTGCAATTGATAATTTTTCGCAGCAGGGTTGGCTCAAAAATTTTTATGAATAGGCACAAGATACCCAAAATTCAAGAAAACGGCAATATCCTTCGTAACCACTTGAGCAATATGGTTGTTCTCGTTTTGTAGAGTCATCCTCTATACAGCGCACATGGTGATATAATTTCATTAGTCACGCTGTAGGGTTGGGCCAAAATGGGTTTTGAAAGGGTCCATGAGACTCGTAATATCTCCGTAATCGCTAGAGTTTTATAAGTGTTTTAGTCTCATTTCGACAATTAGTCCTCTATGTAACTGCACACTGAGTCTCTAAATACGCAATAAGTGTGCATATTTCCTCAACTATTCAAGCAACATGGCTGATATTCCTCCTATTTTGTAAGCTGATGCTAAATATACATAGCTGTTTCTCTAATTTACATTTTCAACACTCAGAATGCACCACATTGGCGAAGAGACAAGTTACTACTCATACCCGTAGTTACGGGGGAGGGGGGGCAAGGGGGGCTGAGCCCCCCTGCTATAGATCGAGCCCCCCCCTGCTTCGGGGACCGCCGAATATTTCTTGCGACCGAGAACGACAGATTAGGGTGTAAAAATAGAATTTGAAAATAGCCAAGAAATCATAACTCCCACAAAAACTGGATTTACCCTTATCTTTGTTAATTTAGTTATTTGTTATGTTCCACAGTATCTTATTTGGTTGAGTGAAAATTGGAAATATTTTGCTAAAGCACTGTAGTCGCGGTTGTAATCACGGAATTCACGAAATGTTCCTAGTTCGGACTAATCCAAAACAGTCTGCTATTTCACAGATGTCGCGCCCCCCCTAAATATGCAGCCAGCCCCCCCCCCCCCTGCTGCGCAAGTCTAGCTACGGGCCTGCTACTACTACGTATAGCAAGTGGAAAGCGCATGTAAAAGTCTCATGTACCAGCTATTGAGCTAATGCTAGGATCCTTAAAGCTCCTCGAAAAGTGCGCGAGCAATAAAGCGCACAGTTGTGCAGTACACAACAAATCCAGGTAGTACAACACTTTGAAACGCAATGTGTTGTTGTCAAACAACTGCAGGAGCTAAAGGGATAAGCTTAAACTGACATAGTATCCTACTAAGATGTATTTCTGTCATTCATAAAAGAAGATCAGTAATAAGTTACTGGCTAGTCCAAAGTGGGGGGGGCGGGGGGCCGGCATTTTCGGCTGCCCCCGGCTCCTACACCCGGCAAAAATTCGGGTACCCCCGGCTCGGCGCCCTCTGCTGAGAAAAATTAACGTCTAAACGCTACAACATCCGGCAAAAAATTGGCCCCCCGGCAAAATCCGGCACTCGCCGGCAGGTGACCGGGGGCGCCCGGCTATAATTTCCGAAGTTTGGACTAGCCACAGTTAGGTGCTGATATTTAACCCAGCCAATGTTTAATCAATATTCTCATTACCCCAAGTACAGCTGCGTCTAATTACAGCAAACTGATGTAATGAATATGCTTAGGGTTGATGATACTAATTTTTAATCAATATATATGACATTCCAAAAAAATTTAACAGAATTGCTTTCAATCAACACTTACCACCACAGATTGTATGGTGAGTAAGGGAACGTATGCGTTTAAATTTATCAATGATCTATTATCAATACATATTTAGCACTAAAATAACTCTGAGTCTGCTAATTGCAGTTGTTAATCAAAAAGCAGCTAGCACGCTCTTAAGTACAATTGCTTCTTCTAGCGAAAACACTATGCGTTATGCTAGGTATAGAATAGGTTACTAACTGATTTAACCAAACTAATACTGAACGTAAATTTTACTAGCATGACCGTAATTGGGACCTCCGTTACTTGCCGAAGATTTGCAAATATGTACCCATAAGTTCATAAAGGTATATATGCCTAAATGTCATATAATCTAACACTAAATTTTTTACCGCAAGCTCTGCGAAACCAATTAAATACAACTCAGTTTCGTTTAGCGGACCACTAACCACAAAGGGAATGGACCCAGAGGCGAATTGCGATGCTATGCTCAAATTTAGTAAAAAAATTACTCAGCAACTCTCCTGTGTGAACATGTCTACATGTTAGAAGTTAGTAATTACACAATGACTAAACCCAATACTCCAAACGAAGTTATATCTTATATGCTCTCCTGATGTCACAGTTATCTTATTGTCCTAAGATCCAGTGAAACAGGATGACGACAGTCACTAGTTTAACCGCCTGAATAACAAACTAAGTTAAAGGCGTCATAATAAAAAGACCCAAACCAATAAAAAACTAAAACCATCAAAAACGTTATAAAACTCAAAAACGCTCAGTGCTAGACTTCGAAACCTAAAATGCTTATGCCACTAACCATTTTAACTTTATCTTGTTTAATGAAAAAGTTAGAGTATTAAAATTAGCATAATAAAAGACCCGAATTACAATAACAAAACAAACAAAATTAAGGGTAATAACTCACATGCCGCGAACCAATATAATATCCTTTGACTTGTGTAAAGTCGATATACAAATACTTTTGCTTAACCGAAAAGATAAAAATGCCGTAGTAAATGTCGCTTGTATCCAGTTAGCAAAATAATGGAGGGCATAATTAACAAACACCTGTTGCACTGTGCTCGGACTGCAAACATCCTGTCTGGACATCAGCATGGGTTTGTTGCTAAAAGATCTACAACCACTCAGCTAATAGAATGTGTACATGACTGGGCAAGCGATGTGGATAACGGCCTTTCAGTGGATGTCGCTTACATCGACTTTGCTAAGGCTTTCAATACAGTTCCTCACTCAAAATTGCTATACAAACTATCATGCCTTGGGTTTTCCGTACCCTGCTTGAGATGGATTAAAAGCTTTCTATCGGGCCGAAAGTTCCGCGTCAAATTAAAAGATTCCTATTCTAGTTATAAACCGGTACTATCGGGTGTACCACAAGGAAGTATTCTCGGTCGCACTTTGTTTCTCTTATATATTAATGACTTAGTAAATTGTATAAAATCATGCCGCTCTGTTAAAGTCAAATTATTTGCCGATGATGTGAAACTGTATGTAATGTTACCAACAAAAAGCAACGAAACAGACAAATCTCTGCTGCAGACCGCGCTAAACTACGTTTCAGAATGGGCTAACGAATGGCAGCTTACAATCTCTACAGCAAAATGTCAAATACTGCATATTGGTAAGAAAAATCCTTTCTTCACGTATACGTTGTCTGGAGATTCACTGCCAACCACTGACTCCTGCCAGGACTTGGACATTACGATCACTAAGGATTTAAAATTTACAACGCACTGCAGAAAAATAACAAGCAAGGACTACCGCATTGCCAACATGCTGTTTCGTTGCTTTCCCTGTTGCAACATTGAAACACTACTGTTCACTTACATAACCTATGTCCGACCAATCCTAGAATATGCATCTTCTGTGTGGTCCCCAGTTTATGTTGGTGATATAGACGCAGTTGAGCGAGTTCAACGCTACTTTACAAAACGTATATTCGCTCGCAAAGGCCTCCAATATGCGCCGTACAACGAGCGGTTACAGTTTTTGAAACTGGAGCCACTGGAACTAAGAAGGTTACACTTCGATCTCGTCACTGTTTTCAAATTTTTGAACAATGAATACAAATCCACAGAGAAACTATTGCACTGTATTAATACAGCTAGGACGCGTGGGCACGTGCTGAAACTACGCAAGCCTAAATTCAAAACAAACATTTTGAACCACATCTTCCCTAATCGTATTATAAATTCTTGGAACAACTTACCCACACAGGTTGATAATAAAAACTTCGTTACAGCTTTGAACTCGAAAACTTTTAAATCATTGCTCACTCAAGTTGACCTCAAACACGATTTGAAATACGACAGAAATATGTAGCAAATACAAAGGTACTACCCCAACCCAGTATCACAGGTATACTTCTCTCTTTATATTCTATTAAATAACTGACAAACTTACGTATGACACACAAACAAGCTGATAAAAGTCGCTTATATTTTTATAACATGACAAACTAGTATAGGCAGGTATAAGAGACGAGGTTTCACTCCCACTTCTGCTATAATTATTATTCATTCCCTGCTTTAAAATTTGTCTTACTATAAAAATATATGGCAGAGCTCTGCGAACGCTAGTAAGCATACCGTGCGGACGACGTTTAATGATTATTTATTCTTGAGTCGTATGAACGCGTTTCAGAAGCAGAACTCTGCAGTAAATGTAAAGACTCGTATGTACCATAGGAACTGAATAAATTTGTATTGTATTGTATTGTACATACATACAAAGGCCCAGTGGCTCAGTTGCGACAGCGCAGGGCTTTGGACCGTAATGTCGGCTGTTCGATCTGGCCGGGATCACCAGGATTTAGTGTTATCACCATTATCGTTTTAACTTATGATCAGTTGTATGTGGCTCTATGCCCTTTCTGATGTTATATGTTTATTTAACACATGGAATAAAGCTGGTTTGACAGGTAATAAATTGTTGTTATAAACTGAGCTAGATAAACTGCTCTCCGGAATACACAAATTGAGCAAATGGGAAATTGCGAGGACGCCGTTTGGCGGCACCAGTTTTACACACTCTGGGCATCGTACAGGCCGAAAACTTGCGAAAAGAGATATTGGCGCCGTTCGACTGCATTCTGTGCAAGGCATTTTCATTCATTTTTCACTTTCACATACATACATACATGCCAAAGCAGCAAAATCCAAAACCCAATATACGTCCTGAACACACAATTACATATGGGAGCATTCATTCCAGAACATCGCGTTCTACATTTTAGTTTCACTGACCGGGTGAACATAGTTATCAGAATCAATAACAAAAATTTATTTATAATTTGAATGAAAATTAAGACATTTTATTGCATAGATCGAAAATACGTGACGGAAATTTTTGCAGTGGCAGTAAGTAGCCAAATAAATTTCTTCCAAAATAATATATAAATAAAACTTTTGGCGACGCAAAAATTTGTCGTCTATCACTCAGATCCACATTGTCGTCAGCGACATTCGTTGCTTCAACGCTGTCATTATTTTGCATTATATGTAGTATTGTGAACTACTATAATTCTACTGCCACCACTATAATCGACCAATTTACTATAAATTTCACCAAATAGAGAGTCATCTTCTAAAATGTTAAACGAAAGGAAATTCTCAATTCGTATGAAGGCATAATTTTACAGCATAATTCTGAATTTACGCTTGCGAGTAATTGTAGGTATTTGTAGTTTCTGGAAGAATTTAAACAAAAAATTGTTTATTTACCAGTCAATCTGGGCTTACTGTATAGAATCGTTAAGCACTGCCTCCATTTCATATATATTAACATAGTCCTTGTGAAATTTGCACCAGGCGTAAGATGGTCACACTGAAAATAAAAATCTATGCCGGCTAATCTGTAAAAAGACAGTTAAGGTCAGAAAGGGTACGTAGCCGCTGACACCTGTCGATGAAACGTGTATTGTTGACACGTGCGTTACTATTAATTGCATTTTTTAATTTTTTTTTGCATAATTTGTCTTGCCTAAGTTGGTTCGGTCACGCTGGCGAAGTTGTTATAGTGTAGCGTTCAGTGAGAAACTGTTTGAATATCATTTTCCCTTTTTAGTAAGCATCATTGCCAATTGAGGCAATTTTTGACGGTTACTGACGGTACCCCGGAAGGGGTGGGGCGATTCCCCTGTTCAACTGTGTGGAATCGCCCTCCCCAGGTATATTGGGTTCCCCTATATTCGTACCCCCAGGTATAATTTTCGGTGGTTTGGAGAAACCAGCGATAGTATGGTAAAACCATCATTCTCTCAGTTAACAGTGTGGAAAACGCAAGGCCATATAACAAAGGTTAACGCGGAGCGAGAGCTTAAGACATTGAAGAATTTATAGAGATCGAAGATGTAGTAAAGCAAGCAAATTTGACAATTTTTTGTTTTACAAAAACAACTAAAACTGCAAAAAATCCTTTAGCGGAGGCGCTGTATTGGTGTGAATTTTGGGATTCCTTTAAACTTTCAGTCCGTGATACAGAACATTTGTCAACACGAGAGAAATTTCAATATCTGAAACCATTTTCACGACAAAACGCGTGTCAGTTATTGGAAGGGCACTCACTTCCTGAAAGGACACAAGAAACTACTGTCGCAGTTCCGAAAGAACGATAGGTACATTAATGGACATCTTGACGTTATGTAGGATTTATATGAAGGAATCTAGAAATTTTGTGGATGATATCCAAAAAACGTTGGACGAACGTGAGGCTCACATTCGCAGCCTTGTAGCACTTGGAATGGCCGCGACAACGTTCGAAAGAACGTTTGCACCGGTCGTATTGTCTAAGTTTATATCATTCGTAAGCATTGAATTAAACCGAAAAAATGATGCATCATCGTGGCCACACCGGAGAACTTACGCAAAAGTTCTAAAGGATGATATCGCGCAGTAAGAACTGCGGTTGCTGTTTTTTGGGAATGTTTCGAAAAGGCAAAATGGTCCCAAGGATTTCCCGAAGACAGGAAGAAGATAGTTACTGCCAGTGCACGTCGAGCGGCCTTTAAATACGGCCGTTGCTGCCTTGCCTCGCTATATGTCATAAGAGCACAACATGCAAATCAACGCAAGTGTGTAAGCAATGTGAAAAAACGCTCTCACAATCATAGCCTTTGCGACAAAAAATAAAACAAAGCAAGTTCTCGATGATATACCAAAAGCTGGTGCCTCAACAGCTGAATCTATAATTTATAATTTGTAACATGAAGCAGCAAAAACAAGTGAAACGCGGGTTTTCCGTGATGGGTACCGCTCTAGCAACGGTTCAAGGAGTCAACAGAGCCGTGCACATTCGGGTTGTATTCGTTAGTTGCTCTAAGCTTAGTTTTGCTCAGATGAATGTTACGAAACTAGGAGCTAACCCAATTGCCCATAAACATTTGGCGTTGGCAAACCGGCAGTCATCAAGTCGTCAATACGATCGATTTGGCTGCTACAAGCTGTTATTATAGTGCACACATGGCAGGATTATACCCACAAGGAATTTTGTAATATCCAGGTCTGAAGCAGTTTGCTCCATTCGAGAGTTCTCCGAAGCGGTAAACTGGATGATTTAACTTATCTTGACCAATATGGAATTCTGGAACCTACTAGTCCATAGTGGACAACGCTAAAATGCATTCCACCGCAAGTACAAAGTAAGTTCATCAATACTACGCATTGTTAGAGATACCGTCCTTAGTCTTAGCGATACGATGGTCGCATTGTAAACACGATTAGGATATGTTGTTAATGAATCTTATCCGAGTCCACAGCAATCAATTTAAAAGGCTAACGCTAAAGTTACGATGACATTAAACTAATACTCTACAGATCACAGCTCGATGTATATTTACAGCCGCCGTGGAACCCTGAAGATGTCGCTTGAATAGTTGAGGATATACTGACTTATTCAAATTGGCGGATGGGGCGCTGGTATACTGAGCTTTCCAGGTTCCACCACTTCATGCCCTAGGTAAATTTTGGCTTCCCGTAGTTCATGCCCCAAAGCTTTCCAGGTACTTTCCTCTGCAGTTAAAAAATGGCGAATTTGCTTTGGATAACAATATGCTAATTGCTAGCTATTTTGGCTAAAAAATCATAAAATTTTTCGCTGTGGGGTCAAAAATACCTCAAATTTTCGCCTGTTGCATTTAATTGCAGTCAGTATTTAAATTACTCATTTTAGCCGTTTTCAGATAGCATGGCCAGCCAGCTCGACGGGGACGGGGAATCGAATTGGTGGACACACAGTTCGTACCCACAGTATAATTTGGCTAGTATTGAGAAGCCAGTTAGATATATACCTGGTTATTGCGTACTTAAGAACTCACAATGTATATCTACAAAGAGGATAAATTGGTCTACAAAATGAGATAAATAACATCCATATTGCTCAAGCGACGGCCGCGATATTGCCGTTTCCGTGTATTTTAGGTCTCATATGTCTACTTAAAAATCCCTTTTTGGCCCAAATGCGATATCATAAAACAGCGGCATATATCGTATGTTATAGAGATTTATCTTCTCTAAAAAGCAGTCCAATTTGACTAATATATCTATTTACACCTGTATTCGACGAACAATAAATAAAGTCCGAAAGTCCGAACCCGTTCGGCGTACTTTTTTTGTTGAAGAGATGATAGAATCGTCTTCGAACACAACTAAACGGCTCAAATGGGCATTTCAAGGCGTAAAATAAGCGAATGTGGCAATCTATTGGCTATGCCAAAGTACAATATGTGTTTTACCTGGAATTAGTTTGTGGAACAAAATGTCCTCACAGTATAGTAAGCACGACATATGGTGCAAACTGCAGTTTCTAATCAGCGTTATATGTAGCCCTCATTTTTCCAAATGCATCTAAAACACCGTTTTCTCCTCCTCCGGATAGACTGATTTTAAAATTCAATATAAAAATTAGCTTCCACATTTTTATATCGAAAATGTCACTTCTGTCAAACCGATAAGAATTAAAATAAAATCCACCAACTTTAACAAAATACTGCACAGATTGGGCTGAATCTCTACTTTCATATAAAATTTGGCGCATTTAAAAAATAGCAGCACTCTCATTTTCCAAAAAGTTCTGTAAAATTAACGATCTCAAAAATTGGATAGTTTTAGTCATTGCAAGCATGCTGTTTTATACGCAGCACGTGCTTTTTATGTATATACTAGTAATGTTGTTTATGTAGCAGTTATGAAAACAAGTAGTAAGCTCGCGCTTACTAAAAACTAATGTCATTGTCAAATTTTACCACTATGCGGCTATTAAGAATTCTTTTTGCGCTCGTTGCACTCACTACCCTCAGAATTCAATTAATTATATACTTAGCTCAGCATGGAAAGTGATCCAGGTTGGCAAATGGGAGTACAATGCAGATCCTCAATGCGGACGGATAGGAGAGCCATGGTGAACTGAGTCAGCAAATGACGTAAAAATGACAGTAATTTCAGAAAATAGAATTGTAATATGGTGCAGGTTATATATAAATTTGATTCTAAGTGTCTTTTTAAGTGTGCGAAAATCATGTACATTACTGGATAAACAGTCAGGAATATTACAGATCATGTTTCATTCGGTACACATTAGGTATACAAGGTAGTATATAGTATTTGAAATCGTAAACAGAATGAAAAAAGGATAAGTAAACACTATTAATCTGTCTCCATGGCTTCAGGCATACATCAAATTATATTCGTTACATCAACTGTAGCAATTAATTTTCTGCAAATCTGAAACACTTAGTGGCTTTAACAATAATCCGGTTTTCTATAATTCTAAAAGCACGATTCGGGCATTATTTAATCATGCGAATATGTGTGCCAGAGGATTATGGTCTCACAGCTCGGCTTCACCAACTACGACGAACGACTTATAGTTAAAGCAATTCACATAAACGATTGAACAAACTTGTAACAATAAACCAAAACACGTGTTTACACTTTCTACGCTGTTTAAGGTGCCAGCACCAAAGGACGCAGTATGTGGATACGCTTAGAATACTCACTCTAACATCCTTCGTAAAAAATATCCTGCCGAATAATATTAAAAACAATGCATTCATGAACTTGAGCTGGTAAGCTTAAATTTTAAATAAACAAACAAAACGTTTACAGGTAGATCGAACTAAAATTCTATACATAAGATCAAGTTGGTACCATGCACAATTGGTGCCACTTGTGTTCCTTTCAAACTGAGAACACTGGTTGAATGATTCGATAAATTATGATTCCACATGTGGATATTTCAATGAGACAGTTTGGTTTTCAATGTTTCCCAAGACCCAGTGCTTCGAAAAATCGTGAGATACTATAATATCGGCTATATTAAGAATCGAACATATTGGCTTTTAGCGATAAATCGATGTTTCTCTGAACGTACAATAGTTCGAAGCGGCTATATTCATTGACCACAAAGAGAAAACGATCAAACCATACGCTGTTCAAAGGCAATTAGACTGCGAAATTAAACTATAGCGGAAAGAGCGAAGCAAGCACAGAATCTTTACTGAAAGCGTCGGATCAAAAAATTTAGAATGCTGCTGTACGCTTTCGATTATAAGACGGAATCTGCTCATCGAAAATCACAAATATTTTTAACATATTACTGAAATATAAATCCTTGTCAGTAACAGTGAAGATATTGCCAAATTATACATAAAGATATGAATAATAATTAGTTATATATTTGGTTAGAAAGCTAGTTTTTTTTCTTCTCAAAATGTGACAGCGCTATTAAACCGAGGAACATACTACAGTGTCTTACGGCTTACGATATCCTAAGGAATTTTAGTCAATTCGATCACATGTTATAAATAAACCAAAACAACTAAACTTCAGCTTATTTCGATCACAAAAATAGATTTTAACACCTACTCGCCAACTGTCAAAAATAATGTTTTGACAGCAAAAAAGTTGATCACTTCAAAACGAAAAGATTAGTAACATCACCCCGTTCGCTAACTGAAGCTAATGGTTTTCGTTCGTCTTCCTGTTGTGTCACCTCCGGAGTTCTCCAGGGTTCCGTAATCAGCCCAATTTTATTCCTATATTACATTAATGATCTTGATCAACATGTATCCTGCAAAGTAATGAAGTTCGCAGATGACATCAAGATGATCCGTCGCATCCGCAAACGTTACAGTAAAGTAGATGCTGACGGTGTCAGTAATGACCTTACAAGCCTCGATCAATATACAAAGACTTGGATCTTTGATTTTAATGTAAACAAATTTGCATTTCTACATTTTGGTTTGGCCAATACACGATTTTCATACTTAATAACTGGACAACAAATTGCCATACTTGATAATTGGAAGGATCTAGGCGTGAAAATATCGTCCAACCTGAAGGTTTCAGTCCACTGCGGGAAAATTGTCAAATCCGCTAATCATATGCTGGGAATTCTTCGACGTAATTTGCGTTATTGGAATCCCGATGTTTTCCCGTTGCTGAATCTTTCCCACGTCCGCCTTATACTTGAGTACGCCAGCTGTGCTTGGAGTCCCAGTTACCACAGAGACATCGACATTATCGAAGGCGTACAAAAGAGGGCAACAAAATTTTTGTACAAATTTCGCGGCTTGTCATATGACAAACGAATGCGGAAACCCGGGATTCAATCCCCAGAAACTAGACGATTACGTGCTGATCTTATCTTGATCCACAAAATTATGCACGGGCTATGTGATTTTGACTGGTCAAAACTGTTCCATCTTGCAGCCGATACCGGCCTTCGTCATCACTACCTGATATTGTGTGCTGCCCGTTCACCTTGCCATAACTATATGTTTCACCAGTTTGCCGTACGCATTGCAAAACACTGGAACGATCGACCGGAATACGTTGTCGAGGCACAATATACCAAAGTTTTTAAATCTCTTCTCCGCGATTCTGGCGCCATTTCAAGACTGTGACACCACCCCGGTCTGCTGCTGCTCGCGCTTCTTTCAGGCATCAAAACCATAACTACCACTATCAACGAAGTGGTATCTTCTGGCCCAGACCACGCTGCTGACAATATATTATGTGTCTACAAACGTGGATTGGTCGGATCGGCGTGCATATCGTTATACCAAATCCCAAAGCGCCAACTGCTTACGCGAGCCCGAGCAAACCGACCACAATTTGGGATTTTAACAATGAAATACATACACAGCGGCCATGTGCCTAACCATAAAAGACTAACTTGCAATATATACTCTGGCTAGTCCAAAGTGGGGCGCCTCCCTCCTGCAAAACGGAGGTACCCCCGGCAAAAATTCGGGTACCCCTCAGCTCAAAGACCCCTGCTGATAAAAATGAACGTCTAAACGCGACAAAATCCGGCAAAAAATTGCCCCCCCGGCAGGTTTGCTCGGGCTCGCGAACAAAGAAGGGCTAGGAAGTTTGGACTAGCCAGATATTGACAGTGTTTCTAAAACTTAGTCTGAAGTTATCGCTACACCCAAATGCCTAAACATACTACGGACTTGTCCAGGTCAATTTAGCATGTATCATCCAGCTCGTTGTTCCGCGCAGCATATTCCACTATATCCACAATATATACGAAGCTTTTAGCAAACATGTGTTCGTTGATTGAAACAATTTATTAAACAGCTATGTAACAACCGTTAATAGCAACCCATCCCACAAAGAGCTACACGATGCTTAGTAAATGACTATACAAAGAGTACTCCAGTTTTGCGCATATTGTTTGAACGACTGTGACGATATACGATTTTTATTAGTGCACTGATCTCTCGATATCTTTTTTAAATGTTATGAAGACCAAAACATTAGCAAGGATCATGGGTAGCCATTATAACAAAATATCGTTACTCGCCACAGTAATAACAAGCGCGAACAGTTGGATCTCCAACAGCTCGCATACCACTCATATATCACCGTCCACATATGAAAAAATGACTGTATGCATGTATATCACGTCTAAAGGACCATTTTAAAACTTTAGGTCCAAACCCAAAACGTACTGAAGGGCGAAAGAACGCGTCATATGCAACCACAAAGAACTTCACTTGCTTTACAAAATGAGACAATGAATTACAAAAATATTCATTAATTATACAGATTATGGCAGTTTTCTTGTATTTAGGGGCTTATAGACTCATTTTAAAACCCTAATTTACCTAATCCTATAAGATAGGTAACCACCTCATTTCCAGCTTTTTAACGCTTTAATCTCTGTAAAATATGCGCCCAACATATTTATATGACCTATATGTCAATCGATTATAAAGATATGGCTGTTTTCGTGTATTTCGGGTCTCATGGGTACTTGTAAAAACCATTTTGTACTGTAATTCTGGATCCAAAAGTAACATAATGCAAAACCTGGAAAATGAATTTTTAATCTTTCGTTTAAGCTATCTCGCGATACGATCGAAAGTGGAAAATTTGGGATGTGGATGGCACAACAAAACATAAAAACTCGAAATATCAAATTTTACTACATATAAACTAAAAATGAACAGTCGACACTTTTAAATAAAATCGGCGCAAAAACTGTGTATATACATCAAATACAGCACTGGCAACAAAATGACTGTATATTTCGTGTGAGTGGCTCGCTCGGGATTGTTTCAACATATTAAAATTAATAACATTGCTGTATGCTTAAAACAAATTTCTTTCGAGGGAGCCACGAACAAGCGACAATCATTTTTGGTGAGTACGATTATATCACTCAGCTAGCTTCCGATAAATATTGGGACCAGCATTTTGTATTCATCAATATTATGGCGCAACGTGAAACACCAGATTAGGATTATAGTTTTACCTGACTGAGAACTGCCAAATTTATCCGACTGCACAAGAAGCTTAACTTTTGTATTCTCGTCGTCGGATCCATTCTCGTACGTGTCATCAGTTGAACCGCCAATTACATGATCTGCCGAGAAATTCGGATATGGCTCAAAAAAACTAACCGCGGAATGCCTATCAGATAATATAACGTTACCATGTGGTCAATCGAAAAGTGTGATAAACATGCCATAATTTTTAATTATATCAACGAAGAAACGAAATGTGTTGTAAACAGCTATATATGACCACCTAAACGATTAGTCGAGAGGACACCAGTGCTGCGGTACGCATATAATAGCGCGTAATTGATACCTAGTCAACGCATGGCAATCTCACGATGCTTTGCATACTTCGCTTCCAGGGAATAACCGGAACAGAAATTTACCGGAACCGGAACCAGCAACCGGAACCGTCCTTTTAAACTGGATCCGGAACCGGATCCTGGTCTTCGAAACTTATATATAGTAAAACAGATGAAAGAAGAAATGAAGGTACAGCGAATTTAAAATGTATTAAAAATAGCTTTTACAGTAAATTTAATGTATTGCGATGGCATTATTGCCTTTCTAGAACGTTGAAGAAACTGAGGAAACTAATAATGTTTATTATCGATCAATATGTTGGTTTTTGTGCCCCCAGAGCAAAAAATGCCTTCCACTATACAACACTCCGCAAACAGAAACTGAATGTGCTTGTAATTAAACATGCCTGCATGAAGCGTAGACTAAACATTTTCGCTATGTCTCCAATCGCCTCCCTTTACTACATATACGTTTGTTACATGTTATTCAGCAGGCAACTTGAAATTACTGATATATATGGTTAGCATATATATATTATATTGATATATATATGCTAAAAAATAGCGGAAGGTATACTATAATTTTCTGATCAGTGGATAGAGACATTGTTGTAGCTACCGTCTGACAACCAGTGGCCGTCAGCTAGATGATAATAATGATAACTTTCTGATCAGAATGCTAAGTCAAGATGTTATACTACTCGCACAGTTTCAATAAACACAGCTCATTGCCAATAGTTCAGTTTATTAATGTTTATAATGTTTATTATCGATCAATATGTTGGTTTTTGTGCCCCCAGAGCAAAAAAATGCCTTCCACTATACAGCACTCCGCAAACAGAAACTGAATGTGCTTGTAATTAAACATGCCTGCATGAAGCGTAGACTAAACATTTTCGCTATGTCTCCAATCGCCTCCCTTTACTACATATACGTTTGTTACATGTTATTCAGCAGGCAACTTGAAATTACTGATATATATGGTTAGCATATATATATATTATATTGATATATATATGCTAAAAAATAGCGGAAGGTATACTATAATTTTCTGATCAGTGGATAGAGACATTGTTGAAGCTACCGTCTGACAACCAGTGGCCGTCAGCTAGATGATAATAATGATAACTTTCTGATCAGAATGCTAAGTCAAGATGTTATACTACTCGCACAGTTTCAATAAACACAGCTCATTGCCAAGAGTTCAGTTTCTGGCTGCGTTACATACATTAAAGTATAAGTGAGAATTAAAGTTAATACTGCTAAATGACAAAAAACTGACTCGTTTCCAAGTGCTTTTCGCAGAACTGATTGCCGCCAGTACCATTCACCAACGCTGATGCAGCAGGCACAGTGTTGACGTTTGATTCATTTCGACTTTCCAGAGTAAATGATTGACTATTACCTGACGATTCATAATTGCACACGGGTAGCTCGCCAGATTCCATTCGCTGTTTAGTTTTAATACAGCTCCTTACATCGTTAATAATACAGCTCACAAGCAGTGCGGTAGCAATAATAGTCTAATACTATATATAACAAAATCACTGAAACAAAATTGTAATGAAATTTAGGCTATCTGTTGAGTGAAAATGACTTTTTTTAATTTATTATGTTCTTTAACTTAGCCAAGATCAAGACATCAGGGTGTTTCTATCAATTCATACTAAGCTGATGTAATCAAACACTAAACAGTAAAATGGTACAAATCAGTCTTCCATTCATGTCGGTTTTCTGAAAACTTAAGCATGAAATCAATAGGGCAGACAATACACAACGATGTGTGCATAACTGTTATATTCCATCGCGTGGTGAATAAAACAATTTGCAAAAATCCATCAATCTGATGAAGAGTTACGCCACTAACGGAGGGACAAAAACAACTTCAATATTAAGCACCTTTGAGAATATCTCAGCCCCTCTAAAAAATCCGGAATCTGCACACTCAGCAAATTGCATTGTAGATCACGGAATAACAACACATTCTAACCGAGACTTTAACAGTAATATAAACATAGCAAATTAGAGTATAACTTAAATTTATACCAACATTATCTTTCATCAGGTTCTCAGTAAGTATGAATGACTTTTACAGCCCCACTCGCCACATCTCGGCTATGTTTACGAAACTTCAACATTCTTCCCAGAATAATCTCGCTTCTCTGCATTTCCCTAACATCGCGTAGTTCTACAGTAACCATAAATTCATAATGAAGTTTAGTAACGTTGTTTAGCGTACACGATTCATACTAATGCATTGTCAGCTTGTAATTGACTAGTCGGTAGTGGAACTACATTTGTGAGCGGAGCTTGGGCTGTGGCATTACGAATGTACTCAATTCTATGCTCTTCAAATGACTACACAGCATAGGGCATAGGGCTTTATCATTGATAAAAATATTATATTTGAATTCTTCGACCCAAAAAACCTATAATGGTTTGATCGAAACGGGTCTATTTCAATAAATAACACAAATACTGCAAAACTCTCTATTTTAGCTGCATAAGCTTAACTAATTAGCTAATTACTAATTAACCACTCAAAATTTTTTAATCCCAAATATCAGGTGCACACTCTGACGTGATAGGCTTTCAAACAAAAAAAGTTTTTTTAAATCGGTTTTAATGGTTTTTGAGATCCGTCGGACCGAATTAAAAAAACTTTTTTGTTTGAAAGTTATCACGTCAGAGTGTGCACCTGATATTTGGGATTAAAAAATTTTCAGTGGTTAATTTGGTAATTAGCTAATTATTAAGCTTATAGCTAAAATAGAGAGTTTTGCAGTATTTGTGTTATTTTGAAATAGAGACCCAACTCAAACCCTATCAGTCAAAAACTCAATATTAATATTTTTTTATCAATGATAAAGCCTTATAGTGCTGTGGCTAAAAACAGTAAAATTAGTACGGTAATAATGCCGCACCAACTCGGCTCACAAATGTAGTTCCACTACCCAACTAGTCAATTACGACTAATACATTAGTATGAATCGTGTACGCTAAACAACGTTAAATTTCATTATGAATTTATGGTTACTGTAGAACACAATCTAGGGTCTCCCAGAAACAATCCAAAATGTTGAACTTTCGTAGACATAGCCGAGATGGCGAGTGGGTTAAAATTCAGTTCATACTTACTCAACCTGATAATAATGCAAAAAAATAATTTTAAGTTATACTCTAATTTGCTACATATTTTCTACTATTTTAAACCTGTCGGTTGATATGTATTTCCTCCGTGATCTACAATGCAATTTGCTGAGTGTCCAGTTGCCAGACGGTAAGAATATTCCGAAGGTGTTAATTTGAACATTTTTGTCCCTCCGTTAGTGGCATAAGGGCTTTTCTTTCATCAGATTCATGGATTTTTGCAAATTGTTCTCAGCAGCGCGATGAATATAACAGTTTGCGCACATCATTGTCTGCCCCTATTGATTTCATGTTTAAGTTTTCAGAAAACCGACATGAATGGAAATTGTACCATTTTACGGTTTGGTGTTTGGGTACAGTCAGCTTCATAAATTGATAGAAACACCCCCCTAATACTAATCTTGCCGAGTTCAAAACATAATAAATTAAAAAAAGTCATTTTCACTCAACAGATAGCCTAATTTTCATTACAATTTTTGTTTCAGTGATTTTGTTATATAAGTATTAGACTATTATTGCTACCACTGTAAAGATGTATTTATTAACGATGTAAGGAGCTGTATTAAAACTAGGACGCACAATGGATATCGCGGGGTACCCCGTGTGCAATTATGAATCGTAAGGTAATAATTCAAATCATTTACTCTGGAAAGTCGAAATGAAATCGAACGCAACACTGTGCCTAGTGCGGTGCAGCGCGTTAGGTGAATGGTGCTGGCGGCAAGATCACTTCTCAAAAAGTCTGGAAATCTTTTTGTCATTTAGCGGTATTAGTTTTAATTCTCACTTTTATACTTTTAATGTATGTAACGCAGCCAGGAACTGAACTCTTCGGCAATAAGTATGTTGGAAATCTGCGGGGGGTGGTATAGACGGGTCTTGACTTAGCATTCTGACAAAAAGTTGCTCATTTATTATCATCTAGCTGACGGCCACTGGTTGTAAGACGGTAGCTTCAACAATGTCTCTATCCACTGATAAGAAAATATAAGTATACCTTTCCCCCGGCTATTTTTTTAGCATATATATATCAATATAATATATATATATGCTAACCATATCAGTAATTTCAAGTTGCCTGCTGGAATGACATGAGCGAACGTATATGTAGTAAAGGGAGGCGATTGGAGAATTAGCGAAAATGTTTAGTCTACGCTTCATGCAGGCATGTTTAATTCACCATTCAGTTTCTCCTTTGCCAGAGTGCTGTATAGTGGAAGGCATTTGCTCTATTCAGCAAAAACCAACATATTGATGGATAATAAACATTTATAAACATTAATAAACTGAACTATAAACTGTGTTTATTGAAACTGTGCAAGTAGTATAACATAACTTAGCATTCTGATCGGAAAGTTATCATTATTATCATCTAGCTGAGACAGCATGGTTGTCAGACAGCAACAATGTCTCTATCCAGCTGATCAGAAAACTAGTATACCTTCCGCTATTTTTTAGCATATATATATCAATATAATATATATATGCTAACCATATATATCGGTAAATTCAGTATGCTGAAATAGTGTAACAAACGTATATGGTAAAGAAGGAAGAAAACATAGCGAAAATGTTTAGTACGGTAAGATATTTTTTTTTCGGCAATTTCAGTTTTGCTATTTTGGGGGAGAGTGTATAGTGGAAGGCATTTTTTGCTCTGGCACGAAAACCAACATACTGGTGGAATAATAAACATTATTAGTTTTATTGCAGTTATTTAAACATTCTCAAAAGGCCAAATACCATCGCAATTAGTTAAATTTACTGTAAAAGCTATTTTTTAATACTTTTTTAATTCGCTGTACCTTCTTCTTTTATACTGTTTTTTTACTATATATAAGTTTTCAAAGACTTAATACCAGGTTTTGGAATTTCCAGTTTTGAAAAGGACACTTTAAATTGCCGGTTGCTGAGGTTTTGGAAAAAAAATATTCCCTGGAAGCGAAGTATGCAAAGCATGGGGGTGGTGCCGTGGTGCGGCGTGGTGTGGAGGTGCGCTATTATATACATACCGCAGCGCTGGTGTCCTCTCAACTAATCGTTTTCGTGGTCATATATAGCTGTTTTCAACACATTTTTCGTTTCTTCGTTGAATTGTGCAATTCAAAAATTATGGTGTGATGTTTATCACACTTTTGTCGACCCCGCATGGGCTAACGTTATATTATACAATAGGGTAATTTTCGCAGTTTATTGGGGCCCGTATCCGAAATTTCTCGGCAGATCACTGTAGATTGCGCGGTTTCAACTGGATCAAGCATTACGATGGAATCGGAAAAAATACAAAAGTTAAGCTTCTTGTGCAGTCAAATAATTTGGCAGTTCTGCAGTGCAGGTGAAAACTATAATATTTAATCTGGTCTTTGCACATTTCCATAATATTCAGATGAAAAATGCGAAATGCTGGTCCAATAATTTATCGGAAGGGTGTGGTGTGGTGGTACTAGCCAAAAAATGATTGTCGCTTGTTCGGTGACCTCCCTCGAAAACTTGTTTTAAGCATACAGCAATGTTATTAATTTTAATATGTTGAAATTTTTTTTGCAACGGGAATTTTTGTTGCCAGTGTTGATGTGTATACACAGTTTTTGCACAAATTTATTTTCAAAAATCCGTTCGTTTCGTTTATATGTAGTAAAAATTTGATATTTCGAGTTTTCATGTTTTGTTGTCCAATTGCATCCCCAAATTTTCACTTTTCGATCGTATCACAATAGCTTAAACGAAAGATTAAAAATTTCATTTTTTCAGGTTTTTTACATTATGTTACTTTTCGATAGATTAGTGGTTTTTACAAGTACCAGTGAGACCGAAATACAGTACTTTTTTATAAATCGATTGACATATAGGTCATATAAATATGTTCGTTATTAAAGCGTTAAAATTTTGGAAAATAAGGTGGTTGCTTATCTTATAGGATTAATTAAACTAGGGTTTTAAATAAGCCCTAAAATACAAGAAAATTTTCCCGTAATATCTATAATTAATGAATATTTTTGTAGATTATTGTTGTAAAGTTTACAAGTGAAGTCTTTGTGGTTCCATATAAACGTTCTCTTTCGCCCCCCTTTCAGCGTTTTTGGGTTTGGACCTAAACTTCAAATCATTCCTTAAATTTAAATTACGGTAATACGGTCCGTTTTTTTTTTCATATGTGAGAACGGTAATCCCCCCCTTGAGTGCATTCTGGGCTGTTGGAAATTGCAAATTTTTGTCGCGCTGTTATTTACTGTGGCGGTGGGCGATATTTTGTTATAATGGCTACCATGATATTTCTGATATTTTTCGTCTTCATAACATTTAAAAAAAGATATCGAGATACATATTAATAAAAAATCGTATATCGTCACAGTGCGTTCAACAATATGCGCAAAAATTTTTGCTAGGTAATTTTGTAAGCGTGGTGTAGTTTCTTTTGTGGTGGGGTACTGTATTTAACGGTTGTTTTTACATATGTTTTGATAAATTGTTTTCAATCAGACAAAGACGCATATTTTTGCTAAAAGTTCATATATTGTGGATATAGTGGAATATGCTGCGCGGAACAACGACTGGATAAATTGCACTGCTAAATTGACCTGGACAAGTCCGTAAGTATGTTTAGGTGAGTGAGCTCAGATTAGTTTTTCGACACTGTGATATCTCGCTCCATCCCTCCTTGTTGCGCAAGCCCCGAGCAAACCTACAGGGGTTTTGCCGGAGTTTGTCGCGTTTAGACAACTTTCCCATTTTTATACCGGCCGGGGTCCCTTTTTTGAGCTGAGGGTGCCGGGGTCTCCGTTTGCAGGAGGGAGGCGCCCCACTTTGGAGACTAGCTATATCCTGCAAGTTCCTCTTTTATGGTTCGGCGCGTGGCGGCCGCTGTGTATGTATTTTCATTGTTTTAAAATCCCCAAATTGTGGTGCGGTTGCCTCGGGCTCGCATAAGCAGTTGGCGCTTTGGGTCGTGGTGGGGTCCCCTGCGCGCAATCCGACCGATCGCGCTGTGGGACGCATAATATATTGTCAGCAGCGTGGTCTGGGCCTAAAAACGGAGGTGCAGTTCGTTGATAGTGGTAGTTATGGTTTTGATGCCTGAAAGAAGCGCGAGGGTGGTGTCCCGCGGTCTTGAAATGGCGCCAGAATCGCGGAAAAAGAGGGTTCAAAAACTTTGGTATATTGTGCCTCGAACAATTCGATCGGGGTTTCCCAGTGGCCTTTTCAATGCGTACGGCAAACTGGTGAAACGTAGTGTTGTGGCAAGGTAAACGGGCAGCAGGCGCGAATATCAGGTCGTGAGAATAGGACGAAGGCCGTTATGGCTGCAAGATGGAACTGACCGCTCAAAATCACATAGCCCGTGCGTAATTTTGTGGATCGAGATGGGCGGCGCGCATTAATCGTCTCGGTTTTGTCGGAAATCCGGGTTTCCCGCATTCGTTTGTCATATGACAAGCCGCCAAAAAGTTTGTACAAAAATTTTGTTGCCCTACGCCTTCAAATTTTTGTCAAATGTGTTGTGCTGTCGTAGTGGGGGAAACCCGAGCACAGCTGGGCATACTCATAAGCAGAACGTGGGAAAATTTCAGAGGGGAAAACATCGGGGAATTGCCGATGAGTTCGGTTAAATTGAAAATTCCCAGTCCACGGATTTGACGATTTCCGCAGTGGACTGAGAAGTTCTTCAGGTTGGACGGAGATATTTCGCGCCTGGTTTGCCAACTATCAAGTCGGGTGAGCATGTTGTCCCGTAATCTCTGTGGAAAATCGTGTATTGCCAAAGCAAAATGTGAAACCCAAAAATCAAATTTGTTTACATTCAGAAATCGAAGATCCAAGGTGCTTATTGGTGCGCGACGTTTGCCGGATAAAAACGGGATCATCTTGATGTCATCTGCGAAGCTCAAGGTACAGGAATCCTGCATGTTGATCGAGATCATTAATGTAGATATAGGAAATAAAAATTGGGCTGATTACGGAACCCTGGAGAACTGCCGGAGGTCGACGCGCCCGAGACGGGAGACGAAAAACGAAAACCATTAGCTTGAGTTGCGCGAAGTTTAATAATGTTACTAACAATCAACTTTTTTTGTGTCAAAACATTATTTTGACAGTGGCGAGTAGGTGTTAAAAATATTCTTTTCTAAACCGAAAATAAGCTAAAGTTTGGTTGTTTCGTTCTATAACATGTGACGAATTGACTGAATTCCTTTAGGATAATTTTTAACCGTAAACAGCTATTGCGCTATGTTCCTCGGTTTTCACACTGCTAAGTTTTGAGAAAAAAAAAAAACTAGGCTTTCTAACCAAAATTATATAACTAATTATTATTCATATCTTTATGTATAAGATTGGCAATCTCTTTCACTGTTACTCAACAAGGATTTATCATAATATGTTAAAAATATTTTTTGTGATTTTCAATGAGCAATTCCGTCTTTTTATAAGGGCGTCTCGAATTTTTTGATCCGACGCTTTCGTTCTGTGCTTGCTTCGCTCTTTTCGCTATAATTTCGCATCCCTTAAACAGCGTTTTGATCGTTTTATTATATCGTCAAAAATTTTTGTCACAACATTATTGTACATTACGAGAATTATGCGCTAAAAATGTGCTCAAATTTTGTTTAAATTTTTGGCCCGAATTGTATAGTATCTCACGAATTTTGCCAAAACTAGTGAAAAGTCCACATGTGGAATCATAATTTATCGAATCATTCGACCCCGGTGTTGCAGTTGAAAAGGAAGGCAAGTGAGTCCATTGTGCATGGTACAACTTGATTCTATGTACGAATTTTAGTTCGATCTACCTGTAAACGTTTTGTTTGTTTTGTTAAAAATTTAAGCTTACCCAGCTCAGATTCATGAATGTCATATTTTAATGCCTATTCGGCAGGATATTTTGAAGGATGTTTAGAGTGTTCCTAAGCGTAAATTTTCCGCATCCTGCGTCCTTTGTGCTCACTTTTTCAACATAAAAGTGTAAACAGGTGTTTTGATTTTGTGTTACAAGTTTGTTCGAATCGTTTATGTGAATTGCTTTAACTATAAGTAGGTTTGCGTCCATAAAGCTCAACTGTAAACCGTAATCCTCTGGCACCCATTGTTCGGCATGATTTGATATGGTGCCCAATATGTTTTGAATTTTTGGGATTATATTCACTAGGTGTTTTAGATTTGCAGAAAATTGAGAATCCTATCATGTGTTAAGTTTTCAAATATGAGTTAAATATGTATCAGCCCCGTAAAAAGCGGGATTAATAGCTGTTATTTATCCTTTTTTTTTATATTTGGTAAAATCTATATACTACCTTGTATACCTAATGTGTACAATGAAACATGATATATTAATACTCCTAGACTGTTATCAGTGTAACATGATTTTTCGCAGCACTTGAAAAGACACTTAAACTAATCAAAATTTATCCCGCCCTATTACAATTCTATTTTTTCTGAAATTACTGTAGTTTTACAGTCATTTGCTGCGCGCGCGGTGGGCCTATCCGTCCCGCCGTGAGATTCGGTCTGCATTGTACTCCATTAACATCTTCCATGCTGGGCTTAAATTGTGTAATTTGAATTATCCAACGAGCGCAAAAAGAATTCCTAATAGCCGCGAGATA
>JASANE010008942.1:0-18662 GCA_030248225.1 Trileptium ribeirensis | reverse complement strand
TATTGCTATGTCACAATAAAGCAGTCGAGACACAATTTTCACAATTACGACATGATATCCCCTACAAACATGTGAATAAAGTACTCCAATGGGACGAAATACTTCAGGAGGGACTACAATTGAAAGGATACCAGCTATGGAGTGAACTGTGTTTTATTGAAACACAGATAAATACGTTACAAATAGAAATTATACCAGAAGTAATCATAGAAAAAGATCATATTATGAATTACAGAGAGAATGGATAATGATCTTATTAAATAATGAAAACAAAACAGAGGCAAAAAAAAAATCCCAAAAGTACAAAAAAATGCCAGGAGCTATAAAAAAGGACCTCAAAAGCTAAAAGAATAAGAAAGAATGTCAACAGACGGTTCTACAATACGTCAAGATCAACCACGAATGGTTGCCAGACAGAATAAAGAATAAGTTAAACCAAGTAAAAGACTTGCCAGAAATAATGGCATTACCTCTGGACTACGCCGACGTATGAAAGCCAAATGCAATTCGTAGTGACGCGCACAGTAAGCAGCCAAAGAGCGGATGGTTTAAAAACAATGGGAAAAATAACGACAAAAATCTTCCAGAAGATAGTGACATGCGGTTCACCAAATTTAATAGCGTTTAGCTACAGTAAAAGGAAGAACTTATAACCGGAAAGTCATTACAGAAGAAGAATACAAAATAGCAAAAACACAAATTCGACGGTTCATCACGGTCAACAAAGAACAAATTGTACGGGGAATCAACGAAGCAAAACGGAATTCCTTAGATATCCCAAATCCATGGAAAGAAACATCAAATGGGAATATAATGGCGATCCAAGGAATAACAACAAAAAATCCAACAACGGAAACGAAAAGTTCCAAACACCGGGGACATTATAACACGTGAACGCTGCGTAACAAATAACTCTAGCACCAAATTTAGGGACAAATTCACTGTATAAAAGTTTTCGGCACGACTATATATAACATTATTCACTCTTTGGTCACACATAACAAACAACAATGGCACCAAATTTAGGAACAAATTCATTCTATAAAAGTTTTCGTCAGGCAATATAACATTTTATAGTCCGTTTCTCAATAGCGATATTTGTAGTATATACATTGGTCTATGCTTATGATAGGTCGTATGCTGGTATGCATGGTTTTAGAGAATGCAGCGATATGATAATTTGAAACATGATAACACCCTCGCTATAGAATAACATACCCGCCAATATTCAAACTAGTTTGCTCTGCAAATCACTATATTGCTAAATTTCTCACTCTACAATGCTGTATCTCGCATCGTCGATCATCAGAATTATATATTTTAGAAGGATACAGGTTGTAATGCGTTCGTTGCTCTAAAATTTTGTACGTAACGTAGGTATATTTGTTTTTCAATAAATAATTAGAAAAAATTATAGATATCTTCGCTCACAGAATATTGTGACGATTCACTAAACAGATCTTCTTCCACATATATTTTTGTGTTGGAGGAAACTGGTTCTTGTGTGCAGCGTAGTAATAAAAGCAAATAGAAAGTATATAGCTAATACTAATACTATAACAAATCCTTTTTGCTATTTCCGGTTTATTGCTAGATTTACACGAAATTAATGTCTATTTTTATCAGCCAACAAAATTAGACTTTTAAATGTATTCAAAACTTTAGGTTATAGCTTGTATGACATGTTGCATCTGTCGTTAGGCAATGCAACTCTACAATTCTTGATCTCTAACTGTTTGGAACAAAGCAAATTATTAATGACAAAATCTGTTGGATCGTTTATATCACATGTTCTATGTTTTGCAAGGTCAAATATTAGGGCTCTGACAAAGCGTAAACCTAATTCCGTGGGGGGGGGGTTCCAACCTCAGAACCCCCACACTAAGCTGTTTCTAATGATAACTGAAACTAAAGGTGACGTTGAACTACGTTGTAATGCCATTACGTTGTGGCAAAAAATGGTTCATGATATTTATTAAAATAAAGAAAGCGTGGATTTGTTGCGACATCCACATTAGACTTTGACATAGCTTTCAGTTATTGTTCGGCTATGTATGTTACCTTGGCGTATCAGCAATACACAGGAGTTAACAAAGACTTAGCATGTCTATTAGTAATTATTTTTATCATAAGTAAACTAAAGCTTTCATTATTACTGTAGCCGTTGTCGAGTCGATTGCAAAATAAAGCGATTGACATTGCGACACAAGACTAATGGTTACCGTTGGATTTACCCTGGCCAGTAGCAACCGTTAATTGTTCGTTTGCTATTGTGTAGCCTGTGAGTAAACTATGCAACTGCTGCAGCGATCTTTATGATTTTTTTGATTGGTTGAACAACTATAAACTCGCATGTGCTAGCATATAAAAGACAATCCAAATCGTCTTTCCAAACGTGTAGTCGTCTTGTAACGGTTTTAATGGCTATAACCGCAATATTCGGGAAGCAAGCATTCCGTGTTTTATTTCCGCAACGTTGGTCTGATTTATTGCTGTTAATTACTTTTTGCCCGTTCTAAATTACTAAAACTAGAACATCTGCAGCGTTTTTAACCATTTTGGGAAACTTGCAACTTGCAATGTAATGCAGGACATGTTTAACATGTGGCCAAGTGGCTGTCCCGTCCTACCAGTCGAAAAGGTGCTTGTCCAACTCCCGTCGGCACCTGAATTTTTTACATTTGGGGTTGTTTTGTTCGAAACAAATGATTTTCCTAACTTATAAAAAATTACAGGACTAACATGGCATTAAGAAAAGGCGATTGAAATCCTTGCTATGTCATTTGTTCTAATGATATAAATTGATAAGCGATGAATTTACACGCCAAAGTCGAGACTATATAGGTTAATAAATATCAACGAGCATAACCATAGAACTATAGGTCACAATATAATATGCTTCATATTGATCATTTGACCTCGAAATTGTAAAAACCCAACGGTTACTGTGAAGTATTCAGTATTATATATATATGTGTTACCTCATATGATACTTCGACGTTAGTTGTATAATAATTGAATATGTATAAATTAAGCATTGGCAGTGCTATCCGAGCACCTGCGTACCCGATGTCTGGAACCCGACCTTACGTGTATCTGGACAGTGCATCAGCTATCCGAATACAGCAATAGGGTGTCCAGGTATTCGAGAATTAGACATTTTGAATATTACATAGAATTTATTTTCCACGCCACTACTGGAAATTTGTCTTTTTAACTTAGAAATGTAGCTAACCCAATAGCAAGATTGGAAAGGTAAAAATACTACTCTTATATCATGTTATATCTAACCTAAATTATTAACTGGATTGACCACAAGATACCTGCAAATTACAACAGTTTGTCAAAAGTTTTTAAATCATTGGAAACAACCTATACAAATAGCTAACTGTACATAAACAGTTTAAATTGGATTTGTTTGAGCTTAAACTTCTCGGTCGGCTCGGGTGTCACTTTTGAAGACAACCAATAGATGGATGTGGGATACGAAAACTAACAAAATTTAAAAGTGTTTTCAGAATTAATATTCCGAAGCAGTGACGAAAACTGATATAGATACATTTACGTGCTTATGGAAAGCCTAAATACGCGTTATTGTTTCTACATAGAAAAACGTTGAGTCAAATTTTGACTATTGCGGCGGTCTTTTTAACCGTAAGCTTAAGTTTAAATTTAACTGAACTTGAGTCAAATATGGCTCAGTCTATCGAGTCAAATTTGGCTCAATCTGTAGAGTCAAATCGAGTCAAACTTGACGCATTGCATTCAAGTTTCATCTGTTATGGCAAAAATATGAATGCGACAGCGTAGGATTATCCCTCCTGCAAGTCATATTTACAGATTTGGGAACCTTTGATTTGAACGTCGCAGATGAGATAATTTAAGTGCAAGTTGTGGTTTAGGAACAAAGTTACTGGCGCGTAGCCGGGTACCTGGATAATTTAGTCGGGTCGGGTAACCCGTGTAGCGATTTATCACCCGATACCCATACCTAATGTGGATAGACATTAGGATTAAACACTATTCTGTTGGCTTCCAGTCGCACGGTAGATACCATATAGGTTTGCTTTTGTAATCAAACGGAATCGCAATTCTCAATCATAAGGGATTGACACATTGATTTTTGCTGTTATCTTTATCGTGAACGCACTTTATCTTTGTAATAGAAAGGCCTCATGATTCATGGTTGGCAGATAAGCATAGGAACACACAGCAAGGACTTTGATCACCTTTTCTTAGTTCCACGCTAGACCCAAAATGATTTTATATGTTATGAGTATCATTTATATGCTTTGAACGAAAAACGACGCCAAGTGTAAGATTTAAGGCGTCCGGCGGAGTTGAGAACACACCTTTTTAACTGGCAGGACGGGACAGCGCGCTAGACCACTCGGCCACGTTTTAACAAACGTTTACTGCATTATATCACGGGTCATTTCAACTGTGCTAGTTTACAAAGAGGTTTGAAACGTTTGTACTAATAATCTAGCTTTAATAATTTATAGCGGCTAGAAAGTATTAACAGCAACAACCCGTTGGTAAAATAAAAATGGGCAGCTTACTAACCAAATTTCGCTGTTATAGCCAGCAAACGCGTTAGAAAACTACTACATTTTTTGGAAACACAATTTGAATCATTCTTTGTATCCTAACCCATGGGTCTTTTTAGTTTGTTCAATTACTCAACAATCAAAGCTTGCTGCAGCAGTAGTTTAGTTTACTCAACTGTTAAGCAATAGGAGAGGAGCAATTAATGGTTTCTGTTACGTAGGGTAAACCAACGGCAACTACAGTGTAATTTGCATACAAATCTAATAAATAGTTTTATAAACCAATTGATTCAAATTTTATATCAAAATGTCCCGAAATTTATTGGAAATCAGCATGACTTTGTTAGCAATATTAATCTTAGCGTCCTCTGTCATTGAAGGACGCCTTCCGCCAGCAGAAGCAGCGAAACGACAGCATGCTTGTTGTAGCGACGAAAATGTGATCAAAATGAAGCCACAATGTCGATATTTGTGCGGTATTGGAGACAAAAAGGATGTATGTAAATCCCATTCTTTAAGTAACAGAGCAATGAGCTCCCAGATAACTGAGTGGTTTGCGTACGCCGTTGTCACTAATGCGATGGGTGTTCCAACCGCGACGCGGGCTTGAGTATGTCTTGCAGTGAGTGCACAATAAGCAAACTAGCTTGGACAATAAAGGATTAATTATTCCTCTGTTGCCGCGTGTCAGTTTTAGGTATATAAAACAAAACTTCCTGCAGAAGTAGCTCGCTATGATGTTTTCACGGCTAGGATGCAACGTTGTGAAATGTGAAATTTGTTTTTTTTCCTTTGATAAAGTCATGGCAGTTTTGCAAAACCGAGCTGAAAAAAAGTGAATAAATCGTTAAAATGTATGTTTTACACACGCGGAAGATCCTATAGTTGGAAATCATAGATGCTGGTGGTCTCAAAGGACCCACGACAGTTGGGGGACTTTGTGTCTGGGGTTGTAGTGGTCTTTGTGGATGCTGCAAAAAAAAGTTGAAGACCTCGACCAACCCACTCCCGTCGAAGGTCTATTTTTGCCGATTTTACTCCCATTTTGCCAATTTTCACTTTATTCTGTCAGTTTTTGTTAAATGTTCCGCGCGCCTAGTCGCGAGAAAGGCGGGTGTGTGGCGCACCGGAGGGGGTTAGGATGGTACCCTCTGGATGAGGTAGAACATGGGCCCGGCGGTGGGCGTGGGCGGGAAAGGCCTTGAGTGGATACCCCTTCAATCATTGCTTCGTTATTTATGTTGCAAATTGTATTGGTACTTTGCTAAGTATTTTTATGCATAATGAGTATGTAAAATTCACAAACATTTACTGACTGTGCATAGGTGTTTAAGTCTAGACAACATGCTTAACAGACGAAAGCTTGTTTGTAGTTTTTCTGCACCAACAATTCACGTCTCATCACCCTGCCGAGTTTTTGTGCACAATTACCATTGTCTACAAGACACCCGATAAAACAAAGTTCAGAATTATGTTGGTTGTTCAGAATGAAATTTTTCCTATGGCATTACATTTTACGCCAAATTCAAGCTGAGGAGTGTAAGCTACATGTAGGTTGCGTCGTACTTGATACACTAAGCCAAAATTATAAGACTTTAGCCTAAGCTATTGCAGTCGTTATATATGAGCCTTACACCAAGCCTAAGGCTGAGTTGGACGACTTCCACCCCCGAATGTTCACAATAAGCTGTTCTTTTTTTTAACTATATAACGTTACCCACTTCATATTGATTTGTTAGGCCACAATCTCAGCAGGAACATGATATCAGCAAAAACGTTGTAAAAGTGCAATACACATGATCATCATAATACGAGCAAGATTTAACGCATTTATATTTAGTGCAGGAAATTTTATAAAGTAATTGCAGACATGATCTTACGTATGTATTTAAGCAGTTTTACTGTTTGTATTTAATTTTGTTTTGCTCTTTTAGTTTGTGTGCAAATTCGAACAATGTTTCAATGATTTACAACGCTGGATGTACTGCTCAGCTGATGCACCGCCACAAAATGGTGAAAATAAGCGCTGTTGTCAACGCCAGCGTGTTCCGTCAGTTTGTCACCAATATTGCGAAGGTCGCTCACCGCCAATTCGTGATCTTCTCAAATCGGCTGCATGCGTTTTCTACGGCGAACAAATCCTATATTGTCATCGAATGGGCCTGGATCGAAACCGTGCCCGATGGTCGTCGAGCAAACCCCGTTTTCGTCCAAACGAAAAAGCGCCGGCTAATGTCTTGAAGATTGTTCGAGATTACGCGGATCTCTATTGTTAATTGTTGGGTCTCTATTTTTATACTACAAAAGACCAGGAAATTTAACATTTACAAGCTTTTTTGTGACCTCAAATATACATTGACCTAATTTTTTTATTAAAATACGAAAAATAAAAAGTGTTTGAATTGTATACATTGTATCAAAACCTGCTTAAAAAACCAAAAAATATATGGATAGAAGACGGATATTCAGGCAAATCTCAGTAATTGCTCACTTTTGTCTGGTTGAAATTAGGATTACTATGTTCAGGCACTTATTTTAGCGAGGACGACAAACCAATTTCACAGAATGTAGGAGGGGTTGCGAAACTTCCAATATAAACAAAATGTTCCATTACATGAAATGTTCAATTAAAACTTTGCAAAAGTTGAAAATCAGAGCTAGTATTCTGTGTTAAATAAATAAATAACTGATAACCAGGGAACCATTAAATTCTTTTAGTTATGCGTCGTTCACGTTTAATTTGAGTGCATGCGCAGCTACTGCACACAGTGGGCAGTATGGTCGCTACGAATGCACTCAAACCGATAATACTATAATATAGGTGTTGGTTACAAACGAAGTGTCACTCCGCATTTTAAGAATATATATTATTTTCAAGTGTGGACACAAAGGTGAGGCGAACGAGGGGCAAACACAATGTCTGCGCGTAGGGAAGCGTTCCTCCGGCACCGCCCGGCTACGTATCTGATTCATGTTTATTATGTTTTAAACGTGAAGTAGATCTTAAAATATTTAGGGCGTGTACACAACCTCAGTTTTTGGTCAAATTTTGCACTTAAAATTTGATCAAATTTTGATCAAAATCTGGCTGTAACTTTTAAAAATTGCGACATTTCAATATTTGAGATCATATTTGCGATGATTGGCTACAGGAATATCCGTTAAAATGAGAAGAGTGTTCACACGTTGAAACTTACCAAAAATGGAAAAAAGATGCTTTCAAATTTCGATAAAAATTTGATCACAGTTTGAGCTCAAAAAGTTTGAGCGTGTGAACAAGCTTTAACGGTATTATACCCGCAGAATAGAACACAGCACAAACCCATTCATCTGTTTAGCTTTGAGATGATTTTCGTTCGATTGTCGGTTTGAATTATTAATTTAGTAAATAAATTTAAGCTATATATTAATATTTTAGCCACAATTTTTTGTATGAACGCAAGTTTAAGAAAACATTTTCTGTTGTAAACAATGGATAAATGATGTCATGCAAGCTTATTTATATATATATATTGGTAAAGTTAGGTTAAAATATCATTTATCCATAACATATTGCATACGGTACTGTATAGTTTCTATTATATATAGTCAAACTATTAATAACGATATGATTTTTTATTGCACAGTGCGGGGCAAGGCCTGGATTTATATATATACTTACTCAGTGCACATGCTGGTATAAATTTTAGTATATTTTATAAAATGCGAGGTGCTTCTTGAATTTCCAGCTGTGGATTGAATTGGCTCAAGCAACTGGGGCATTGCCAATGTTTTGGTTCGTAGTGCGGAGTTGACGTCTACCAAAGATCATATTTTCAATAAATTATATTTGCTTCCCCATCCCCTGTGCCTTGAACTCCGCTCTCCAATTTTCTACCAAAGGCGCGCGAAAAATTTTAGCAATTATGGGCAAACGCAAAATTACAAAAATATTAAGGAAAAAGTGAAGAAAAAAGAAAAAACATGATGATAAATTGGTGAGATTGGAGACAATTATGGGTTAGTATCGCCGGCCTCCTCCTGCCGGAAACCTCTACCCCGACGAGACCATCTACGTACAACCCTAATGTCGACGAAATTTGGACACCTGTCCTATTTGGATAAAATGTCTGTATACTTCGGTTTACAAGAAAAACACCTTTTATATATAAGCGCTACGTTAAAAAACCCAGGCCATTGTAAACCTCAATTAGATATGTGTATGTGTGATCGTGATCCATGTTTGACAAAATATGCTATGACTATATGTGTAGGAAAACTGTATTGTTGATTTTTATTGAATCGAAAATTATTTTGTGGAGCGGAATTTATTACAAACAAAATAAGGTGCGTCCGTTGAAACAACAGGGCACATTTTTTGCCTGGCCGTCTTCGATCATTGATTTAATACGGTATTTATTACCAACAGTGCATTACTGAATAACTATACATCTGAATATTTCCCACAATGTAATATTAGCTCGTCTTTGATCGCACCGGCGTTTTGGCGTTTTCCGGAAGTGTCAAATCGCATTGATAAACCTTGTTTTATGGGTGGGGATAGATAGAACAAGGTCGTTTTGTGAAGGGGTGGTTAATAGCTGTGGCCATCCTCAGTTTTCTGGGTTGGCTGGCTTACGACAGTCTTTCAATAGACCGGTCCCTCACAAAACTAGAAAAGGCCAACATAACTCCCTCCTCACAAAAAGAGGTGTTCAATGTGATTTGACCAAACGGCCTCGTCAACAAACACGAGTTAATGTTAGAGGGATAGGATGTGTCACACTCTTCTTTATATATCGTTGAAAGCGCTCACTGGGTCACTGGGAAATTTTCAATTATAACTAGATATTGCATTACAAATTGTTAGATCTCACAATTCTGTAAAGCGAGAAATGTTTTTCAAGCTGCAGTTTGTGGTAAAGCAATCATGCTCTTTGCGGGTAAATGGTTACCAGCTGAGGCTCCGATCTACCTCCCAATGCCTAAGCCATCCACCGGACGGGTGCTCCAACCCCGCAGCCCCTCCCCCACCCCGATGGCGCCACAACAGCCACCGAACACATAGGCGCCGCAACACTCTCCCTTCCGGCGTCCTCCCTCCACCACCGATGATGGGCTTACTCTCTCGAGGACTCGGCTACCCCCGTTGGACATTGAACCTCGGTACATGTATGCTGGTAAGGGTTTTAGGCAATATTCAATCTCGTAGGCGTCTTCCACAAATCACTATGCATAGCAGTGAATTAAAAGGTAACTACGAACATGAACATTGTCGTAAAACGTTAACTATTAATTCAAAACTCTTGTTCCCAACAGTTATGAACAGAACATGTGGACCACATATCCAATTTTTCATAAAGTAACTAAATAATCTGCTGACTAAATATGTTTGGATTCTCTCGATCAAGTGATAATAATAAAATAACGTACAGAGTCCCTGATTTCAAAAAATAATTCTACCACAGATGTCAATAGGAGGTAGAGTGGGTTACCCTAAGGGTGGGACCCCCAAGTGACAGTCTTTTATCCGGAAAATTTTGAAAAAAAACGGGGTGCAAAGTGGTTAAAAATGTGGGAAAATTGGTATAAAATAGAGAAAATCGAGAAAAAATTATGAAATACTTCACACTGGTTGGAAAAATTTTGAGCTCCTAAGATGTCAGAAATGCCACTGACGACCTTCCGAGACCATGTTGCTCCACATTAAGCTGATGGACTTTCGATGGCTATGTCTTTTATGATCATAGGGGAAAGAGGGAGATTATCCTTCTCGAGGTTCGGATCCCTCGTGGTGACCGACTATCTCCCTGTTAGGTAGCCCGACTCTCCCCGATGCCCCGCAGTCCGTAACCCTGCAGTCCGGAGCTCTACATCACACCCTTCCACTTTCTGCCGCGCGTATCGAAGGCGAGCGAAAAATTTTAAAATCTTGGGAAGAAATTGCCAAAAATCGGGGGAAAATTGGCAAAAATTCAAAAAATTTTGTGTTCTAAATAATTTCGAAAATTTATCCTCTCCCTGACGACCTCTCCGCACCCGCCAACTGGCTGGTGATCTCCAGCCTTGGGTCGCTAAATCCTCATGAAGCACCCACTATCCACATCCACCCTCGGACCTCGAAACTCGTGCATGTATATAACAAATTGTACTATCTAATAAAGCCAATGTAGAAATCAGACAAATAGGTCCACCCATGTCACAATTAGGCACCGGACGTCACATCATTAGTAAGAAGAACAGTTTATTGCGGGGGTTCGGTGGCGACAGCTATTCGATTTAGGCGTAGGATTATTATACCGCGGACAGCATAGCATCCATTTTACTTCCGTCCCCTAAAGTTAAATTATTTGACCAAATATCTCTAAAAGTTGCTCCAAATTAGCAAACCAAAATTTTGACCTTACCCGACCTCTGTCTATTTTAATCCAAACTACTGCTTAACTTACTGTAGTGCGAAACAGTTTGAATTACGAACTTAATCTGAATTGACCACTCAAAAAAGTTAATTTAACCATATCTTCGGGGGCCCTCAGCTACCCTATTTGGCAACAACTTTCGTAACTTAAACAAGTATGATGTTTGAAGTCGCTGTTAGTTCGGATCTAACTTTCTTAAATCCGAATTCTGTGTGCGCTACAAATGTTACAAAATAGCGAGAAGTATATACTGGCAACTCAACATTTAGTTTAGCAATCTTACGTCGCCTATTATCTAAGGGCTATTCCATTTGCCAACGACATACGTGGGTACACTATCATAACGTCCGCCGTACGAATAAGTATCACGGCGGAAATCACTGTCACTTCGGATAACCGGTACTTTATCTTCGTTTCCTGCCAACGGATATACGATTGAGTCACGCTGTTGTTGTTGTTGGTGGTGATGTGAAGTTTTTCCAGATGAATCTGGCGCAGCCGAAGCAGCGATTAATTTCTTCGACACAACAGGTTTCTTAGATTCCTTGCATCGAAATGCAAACTTAAGCTCTTTCCACATTTCTTGACAAATTGTACGCTGAAATTTATTTGAATATGATGTATATGGACGAGTAGATCGATGTACTAATCGCCTCGGTCAGCGAATCCCCAACTACCGTCAAAATTAGACTTTATTTAAACAAAAGCAGGGACTTGAAACGCTGGCCTCTAGCTATGTCATCAAAACCATATTAAATTCACTGCCGCACGTTTTGTCTGTACTTCTGAAGTACTTCTGACTCTTTTGGTTCAATTTTTGCGTCTTCGGCTCAACACCGGGCTTGTTTTACTGTTTTATATTTTGTTCTGATCAATTTACCGCAAACCAACCTGATTCACTAAACAGACCGTGCCGTGTTAAACGTCTTCAGATGAATTGTTCAATGAGAAGAAATAGAGCAAAGAACAGTTATTTGTTTAAAGTTGTTTGTTTAAAGTTTGTTTCAACTTTAAGAAGCCTTTTCGAAGCAACAAAGTTCTTAGAGAGGTTGGTACAAGGGCGAGTTTCGAAGTCTCAGGTTGTGGAGATAGCAGGTGCATTGGGGAAGGGGGTTGGTTTTGTCACCATGTCAGATCAGGGAAGTCGGCAGGGGGATAAATTTTCGAAATATTTTGGGACTCAACATTTCTCTTAACGTTTGCCAATTTCCCCCGATTTCCCCCCGATTTTGGCCAAAATTTTCCATGCGCCTCCTGAGGAGGAGGGGTGGGTGTGCGGAGCCTAAGTAGGGAAACCACATTACCACTTTTAGGGGTATTGGCGACGCCCCAAAGGAGAGTCCGATACTAATACCCATCTCCAATATGAAAATATATGTACATAAACTACCGGTAGGCAACGACATATTATTTTTGGCGCACCGTAATAAACTACTATAATACACAGTGTTTCGATTTTATTTGTCTTAAAGCTACAAAAATCTCTTTAGAAATATCATCAAACGGTTACTATTCTTAAGCCGAATCATCAAATGGTTACTTTTTTTATCGTTTTCCACTGTATCGCACCTCCCAACAGAGTGTATTAAATGATGACAACAATTTTATGATCTGCAAGACAGTTTATTTAGCTTGTGTTATAATGCGTAACAATATAATGTATTCTAATTTCTGTAATAACGCAGATTTATTAATTGTGCTCTGACATTCTATGATTCTGAAAGTGGGAATGTATGATTAAAGTCATTTTGTGTGTATATACAAAAAAGACAAAAAATCCATTTGAAATTTACAGTGCAACATTAATACAGTTCCCAATGCAATCCTAAATTGGATTCTATTCGGAAAGAGTACCGGGGCGATCACCAAGACGGTCGACAGAAGAAATGAAAATCACATGATTTTCTGATGCAAGACTAAATCATTAAATGACGACTCTGAAGCAATAGATAAAGACTACGCCCACGCTATTGTGATGCAATAGTTAACTGTTTATAAACGATGTATTATATGTAATAAATCACTTCTTCATTTCATTCAACCCAAGTACAATCAATTATGTGTTCGGGCGATTACTGCTGCGTCTAGTAATACCATTTTTCATATTTCAGTACATATATATGTGTTTATTTTTGAACTATTATGCGGCAATGTTTAATGATAGATCTAAAATCCGTCCATTGTGCAAATGCATACAAAATACAGTGTTACTACAATCTCCCCCTGCCTAGGATTTGGCAATTTAGCCGTTGTATTATATTATACGCCGTGCAAAACCTTCTTATGCAAATCGATCAAATTTTCGAAAAAATACTGATGAGGTATTTACGAACATTAAATTCGTATTGTGATAAGAGAAGCTTCCTGCCGGCCTGCGGTCGATTGACCGTCTCCCGGCTGGTAAGTCGTCGGCCGACCGCTTTACTTTCTGCGCTCAGGCTGCCAAGTATATCGAGAGCGGCACTGAACGCACGGCACTATAAGATTACTTTAATGAAGCAAACAATGTCAAATGATATTACTGCACATTAAAACAGGGTAGCTACTTGTTTCGTGTGAGTAGCTACTCGTTTCTTAAGGGGTAGCTACAGGGGTACAGGGTTTCTTAACGGGTAGCTACGCGTTTCTTAAGGGGTAGCTACTTCTACAGGGTAGCTACTCGTTTCGTTAAGCGTACAAATTATAGGCAAAAAGTTAGGACCGCAGCCAGGCCCTAAAAACCACCTGACCCATTTTCGTTTGTGCCGGGGAGACATCGGGCTTTAGGCGAAAATTTTGGGCCGTGTCGGAGCTAACCGTTCATTTCAAAAACGGCCAGAAGCCCGGCCCGAAACGTTTGAGAAAATTCAAGTGAAGATAGATACAACACAAACAAACATACTCATTACAAGTTTAACTAGACTATTTCGAATAGTTATATAAATTACAATTGTTTTGAGCGGAACCTTTGTTCATGTCTTATTTTTCGCTGCTAAAAATCTTTATGACGCTTTGCAACAGATCCAAACAGGACCGTCACTAGTACACCGAGCTTTAACCAAGCTATCCAGGTACGATTTAGCGTATTCTCAACGGTACACAAAGCTCATATTAGTTTCTAATCTTTTTTAGTAGTATAGGAATTGCTACTGTTAGTGTTATATTCATGGTATTGATTGAGCAGCAAGTGTTTTATATTCTGGAGATAATTATCTTCTGCCTGAAGAAGAGCAGAGGCCGAGGGTTATCGTTATTTCGATTCCCTGGCTTAGATAGGCCCGTGTTGTGCGGACACTGAATTACTGTCTGTCTAGCATTACGATACCTTTTGAGGTAAAAACTAGCATTAAGAGTAATGTGTACACAACAACATTTTAATATATCTGGAATTTTAGTAATATAGCAAAACTTCTTGATGGGCGTTTTGAACCAGGCTTCATAAGGTTTCACTGGAGCCGGATCAGTTTAGAACGTCGTCGGCGCCGTTTTGGGCAAAGCCTAAAAGTTGGACCCGTTCTCACCTTCAGTAGATATGAACAGATGTTAAATATTAGTGTATGCAAATACTAGCTTTCAACACACCGATGGGTGTTATACAACGCTTTTTTCAATTTTTTTGCTTCGGGTGTCTTTGTGAGACTCGTTTTGCTCGAAACAATTATCAGCTGCATTGATATGGGTATTCAAATAAACAAAGTAAGCTTTATATTTTCGGTCGGAACTGTAAAAATTCGTTAACCGACTATATTATAGTTAAAAACGTAACATACATACCTAAACGCCACGATCGCAAAATCAAATCCCACCGCAAGGGTGATTTTCTTATATCTTTTAAAATAGTTTTTATTTAATTTAAAATTGGTATATACTAAAAATACATTGCACTTCTGTAACAGGCCCGTTCCGGCCCGTTACGTGTATTTTACATGACTTCGATGTCAAGATGGCCTAAACGCGCCTTAAATCGAACCAGACACAGTTACTGGAACTAAGTTTTCATGTGTTGCCGGGTGCCATGGTCATTGATAATCGCCTTGTTAATATTGCTATCTTGGTACATCCATTTTGTTGTAAATGTGTTTCTGCCGTTATTTTTATGCCTTTGCATGTCTTACTACGATTATGTATCATGACGGACGAGTTTACTCAGGTACTCTGATTAGGGCGGAGGTCCAAAGTTCGACAAGAATAGGAAAGAGACTCAAATTTGCACCGAGATAGAGAGTAGAACGGAACTCGACCGTTAGGAAATGTTTCCACGCTGAAATTTCAGAACTTAAACCGTCCGGGAATAGGAGGCCTTTGACAATTTAAGGGATCGGAAAGTAATCAAAATCAAGACTATCAACTTTACCTGGTTCAAGCAAACCATAGCCTAATGGTCGCGAAAGTAAGCTGGAATCAATGGGTTACGGTGGTTTCCGATTATTCGGAAATAACGGACCTCGGGCCTGTTTATCGGCCCGTAACCGCCCCACGGTTGATATTTCCCGAGTACTTTTCGGTAGAGAATTTCTAGGGCTTTCGAACGAGCCCAAAACATCACAAATTGCTGGAGGATTTCCTGAGATATTCCAGGGACAAACAGGTGAACATTCAATTAACAGCCAATACTTACGCTAGGTTTGGCTGGTGGCCCTGGTTCCGAGTGGACCTAACCTAGGCTTATATGGAAATATAGTTATGCATATATGTGTACTGCTTGATCTTCGTGACTCGGTGTGTTTATTTTTCCGCCCCACCGTATCAAAACCTTTCGTTTAGAGCATCCTTTGACGCACAAAATTGCTTGACCACCATGCTAACAACTGGTCTTTCCGGTAACCATCGGATCAGTGATTGAAAGTACGTGTGTTTCCAAGTAGTCTACCCATTTAGGCATCTGACGAGGCCACGCGGGTCTCGATCTGACCAGTCATCCTGCTGCTATATAACTTATTCCTCTGTTTTATGATGTACTACGAAAATTCCACATAAAATGCCGTCTGTTTGTACCAACCCCGTATCTGTCCCGAGACACTAAATGGGCTCATGCTACCCCTCATTCTACTCGCCTGCTTCTGGCGAGTACAACGATGTCCGGCGGCTCTGCGTCCGACTTCGCGTTAGCCCGTTATGACCGTCAAAGTGCCCCCCAATTTGGCATACCGACTGCAAGTGGGTACAAACCAGCCGAAAATTTATTCCTAACTCGAAAGTAGGCAAATCGCCCCTCATTGCCTTCACCACGTCGAGACATCTTCAATGATGCCCGGCGGGCCTCCGTCCGTTGCCCCGTTAACGCTGGGTGGCCGACGAAAGCGCCCCCACCACTACCGACACTCTCTCTATCCGTACCGATTTTAGTGCTCCCCTAACCGCCGCCGTTAAGGCAGGGCAATCACCCCTCATTTGAATCGCCTTTCGAAGGCGAGTTCAACGGTGCCCGGCGGGCGTCGCTCCGCCCAACCGTTAGCGCGGGAACGCCCGCTGCAACCCTATACGCTAATACATGTCGGAACCCAAAATTGGCGTCTACCCCCCTCGTGTTTGGTATCATTCGGCCCCGTTCTTCGTCCTGGGACCGAATTTCGCCAGAGCCCCTTGAAAATCCCTCGAGAACCCCCTGCCCCGCCTCCCTTCCCGTGCCCCTTCTTTTCTGTTTTCCTTTCCTTTTTTCTCTCTCTAACCGACGTCTTTGGTCGGTTGTCGCTGTTGTCGCTGTCGTCGTGGTTGTGTTGTGTGTGTCTTTGTTGTTGTAGTTGCTGTGTAGTTGTTGTTGTTGTTGTTTTTGTTGTTCTGCATGTTTCTGTGTGAACTTGAGCGACCTTTCTGTCGCTCAGGTCGCCTGTGTGTCTCATGTGTAGTGTGTTTATGTGTTCATGAGTAGTGTATGTACATGTGTATGTATATATTTATATATATATATATATATATATATATATATATATATATATATATATATATTTATATATATATATATATATATATGGACGCTACATACGAGGACAATACAAATAACAGCACATACAGGGACAGGACATACAAAATTCTGTTCAATTTATAAGTTTTGCGGACGGACTGGACGCATAGGACTAGGAAAGACGGGGGGTAGGTTTACGGCCCTCCCGTGGGCTCTCCCCAGATGGCCTCTAAATAAGCTTAATTAGGTGGTGGATGAGGCAGCTAACTCGCTAAATAGCTGGAATTTGACCTCAAATCGGCGAGTTAGCTGGGGGAGATTTGATGGATGGGGACCAGAAGACGAATCTGTCCTGAAATAAGGACAGATTTCCAGCTTAATTAGAGTGTTCTATAGAAAATAGATTTAAAATTTTAAATCTGACGGGTAAGTCAACCATTTTGTAGAACAGTTGGGGGGATAACAGTCGATTTAGGATTAGGTAATAGGTTTAAGAGATCTGAGTAATGATCTTCAGATCTATTCTTGACATAATTTTAAAAGTTACGCAGGAATTTAAGCTAAAACTCACAGATGGTCGACCTCCGAGTATTCGGAGGGTTCAAATTTGATGTCGGCGATTTCGATTGAAGCCGACTCTCTCTAAAGGGGACCCAGGGTTTACGATAGCTGTCAAAAATAAAATTTTGGGAATTTTTCGATTGGGCGCCCGGGTTTGGACTCGAAAAAGTGGGCGGTAAAAGATCATCTCCGATTGGACGGCGACAAAATCGCTATCCTCCAACATAGCTGAAAATTTTGAGGCGACGACTACCGCGTCGTCTCTGTGAATCAGTTCGACTTCGGCAGCGCGGAGTTCGGTCGACTTTACTGACCGGCTCCGACGTTTAGATTTTCACTGTTAATTTCGCAACATTTTCGGCTTTCCCGTGCTTTCTTGTTTTCGCTTTTGGGTTCGCGTGTGGAATGGAATTCGATTGTTGGAGGACCCGCGTAGACATCTTCCGTCTCGCGGAAGGGGACTAGCGCTTGCTGTCCCGGACCGACTACTGTAAGTCAGGAAGACAATTAAGTGTATGGGGTTTTAGTTACCCCAGATCAAGATGTAACAGACCGTTGAAATTTGAACAATTGTCGCACAATTTTACCATCGATAGCTTGACCAGACGCCCGTCGGAGGACGTCTTGCTTTCCCACGCCAGCTGACTACACATTTGCATGTTCTTTGATAAACCTCCTCTAGTCGAGTTCCGTTTTGAGTCTGGTGAGTGATTGCACGGGGGGTGTCAGGTTGTGCACACGAAAGTCGAAGTCCTTCTGATTCCCCGTGGTCATAGGTAAGACAAATCGAAATGGACGTTTCTCGTCCACGCGCTTTTACATGGCTTATTACTCTTGAGTTAGGGTTGTCGAATTTTCCTGAGCTGACCACGGTAAAACTTTACCACGAAATCATAGGGATTTGCTTATTCGCTTGCTTCTGATTACGCTTACGGTTTACAAATTTATAGCTTAGTGGACCGTTCGATGCTCATGCCGCTGCTTGAGCTCGGACTGAAGTTGCAATTAGGAACGGAGGATTAGCCTCCGTCGGGCTTTAGAAAGCCCCCAAAGTTTCATTTATCAATCGAGCTAAGAAAATTTGGGGAACATCGAAAAGACTAAACAAATTTTAAGAACCTTAGTTTGAGCGTAACGTATTGGCACTCCGGAAGGAGCGATTGTTAATACGATCTTTGCATGATTTTGCTAGTGTTCGATTCGCTCGCCAGTAAGACGATTAATACCAGCTTCTCATAAGGACCAACTCCCAACTTCGCGAGTCCTCGACAC
>JASANE010008940.1:0-16674 GCA_030248225.1 Trileptium ribeirensis | reverse complement strand
GACCACTCTAAGCCACATACACTTGGTTTCTTGAGGTTTCTCTACGCTCACCAACCAGGCTACTCCACTCCCTAGCGCTAAATTATCGCAGAAATTTTTTTTTCGGATATTGCTAAAAATTGTTCAAAATTGTCATAAGTTGGCAAAAATTGCAGGACATTTTGGAAAGAACTGACAAAAATTAGCGAACTTGAGAGAAATTGTGAACTGTTCGCAATTTCGACATTCAGCCCCTCGGCGTTACCCGCACCACCACTACGCAGCTTTTCCTCGCCGCACCACCTCCATCTCCTGCGGAGACCGTTTACCGAGCGCCTGAGTCGACGGACCTTGAACACCTACGCGCAGACTCTATGCGTAAGCAGCATAGCAGGTAAAACTTTATATTTTTACTCACGGTGAAATAGGTATAGCGTTCAAAACCATACATGGGCGAGTGTCAAAGTCCCATGGGAGAAAGTAGGTGCCACAGGGTAGGACGTCGTGAGAGGTTGCTGAAAAAAGTTTTTGATCCCACCCCGCCCGTGGAGTGCCCATTTTTCCAAGTTTACTATTATTTTTGCGACTGTTCGCCAGATTTTTGCATTGCGGGACGAGGGATGGCTACAGAATCTCAGGGAAACCGACCCACCTCCCAGGTGAGGATCGGTGACGTTTAGAAGAGAGATGCGAGGTCTCAGGGGAGCCTGGGTTGGCAAGGAGAGGGGGAGGAGGTCGTCGAAAGGGGGTAGAGGCCCTCGAGAATAGGTCGTCCGGGGGTCGCGATATTATATTATATATTATATAACGTTATATTTTTAGTCACGGTATAATAGGTACAACGTTGAAAACTATACATGCTACGAGGTCTTAGCGGGGCGAGGAGTGTGTAGCCGGAATCAGCGGGGAGGAAGTGCTCCGGCGTGTGCTGAAAAAAGCCAAAGGTGACGAACTTCTCCCCTCCCCAGCGATAACTCATTTTTGCCATTGCTAAAAAATTTTCGGCCAAGGCACGGGGGGAGGGTGGGTGGAAGGAGGAAGAGGAGATAAGGAGCACCAGTAAATATAATTATTTTAGGGAATAAATCTAAGTGGAGGTCAAAAGCAGCGTGTTAGTCTTGCACGAGCAGTGTATCAAGACTCGGATATCTACTTATTGGACGATCCACTAAGTGCGGTTGATGCTCACGTAGGCAAACATATTTTCGAAAACGTTCTTGGAAACAAAGGACTCTTAAAAGATAAGGTTAGTTTTACTTGGCATTCTATTTGTTATAATTTTTTTGTGCAATATTTAAAAACAACGAATTAAAATGTCGTTTCAGCCACATCAGCGTTTTCTCTACTGAAGCGCTCATGGTTTTGTATCTCCGTCATTATAATGCGGCGTTTACGTTATAAAGGACCCCCATTTGAAAGTTTTGTCCCCAATAGTCTACACCATACCATCCAGTGGTATACAGTACATGCCTACACTATATAAACAGGTGGTGTATGAGACACCATCAACTTAACTATAGTGCAAAGATTTGCCTATTCTTTTTTTTACGGACGGTGTCAATGACACCATGCCTATACACATTACATAAAGTGCGTACATAACAGCATCGTGTAGCTAACACCATATGTTTTTTAAAAAATTCTATGGTATTGCCTACAGCTTTCCATTATCAACAGTACAGCACCTAAGTATACTATCTTAAAATACCATCGTAACCACTATGGTGTCCAATCACTATATAACTGATGTTGGCAGAGACACCAAGGGTGGACAAAACTTTCACATAGTGGGTTCTTTATAACGTAAACGCCGCATAATATAATTAAGTAGCAAAACAAGATTTTGTGAGCTTGTGATTCAACTTTCTTGTATATATATATATATATATATTCATTAGAAATGTAGTTATAGGCTTTAACACTTGGCAAGTTGTAGACATTTTACACAATGCAAGGTCATGGCAATGCAAAGCAGTCATTAATTCAAAACTGTTAAATGACTAAATAATATTGCATTAAATTAAAACATGTTCATTCAACAGAGAACTCGAATGGTAGAAAAGAGGAGCAACCCCGTAGTTTTTAGCGACGGACGAAAAGTTTAAGCTATATATAAATAAAATCAATGTATTTAATCGGACCCCTCTACTTTCGTTTCTCGGCGCTCTTCCTTTTGATGATGCTTCCCATGACCTTGATTGCAGGCTCGAATTAACAAAATAATTAGTAACTTGTCACAGCACCAAAAAATAGGCTCTGAAACTACACATCTGCAGGCACTATAAAACGTCAACAAAATACAGCGGAGACATAAAATCAAATTTATTGAACATTCATGGACGCTTTTTATTGAAAGTACAAAGCCTAATATTTGAGTCATTGGATATTAAAAATATGTTGATAAGTCAATTCCGATACCTTGATAACCACGGTCTCATACAATGGGAAATCTGTATAGTTCTAGCGTCACCTTTTTTGAAATCGGAATAATGTCGCATTGCAAACATATGATTTAGCTTAAGTCATAATTTGTGATTTTTCATGAATGATCTGATAAATATAGCAAATAAAAATTTTATTATTCATTTAAAATGAAGTTGTTTTACAGGACCTAATTAAAAACTAACTGCTTCCAGCCATGGACACGCTTAAATTTGTTACTTCAAAACATTGTCATTCAAGTACGAAAATTACTCTTCACCTACATACTCTCTTCAGCTCCCCTAAAGTAGCAATTTTCAATGATATTGAGACATTTCGTAATTACAGCTTATATTTATTACTTTTTCACAATGTACCTGAAAGAAGGCAAAATGCACGAAATACCACGTACCAGAGTATCTCTTTGAAGAATTGTTATGACGAACATTTAATCCTCAGAAATTAAAAAAACCAGTAGTTGGCAGGCCAAGTTCGATTCCGATTAGGTGTTTCATATCGAAGTTTTTGTCCGAACAAAAGGATTGGTTCAGGATTCTCAGCTACTGTTATGACAATGAACATTAAGCAGTTGACCCTAGAAAAATTCTAGCTGTACATGCCGTTAATATTCATTCAGTATGTCCATTATTGTCTGATATATTTTAACACTGTGTTCATCGTTTGACTGCGTCAACGAAACGTCTGCACAAGTACATGCAATATCTTATCAAAATTCTGCCTATTTCTGTTAGGTTGTGTTACTACCATAGTAAATCTTGTTATCTTGTTGCTATCGGGACACATAGGTTTGCCGCACAAAATTATTTCTATTGACCCTTTAACGCCCGCAGTTGTTCGACAACAACCAATTACGCTGCGAGGCGTTCTATGTAGTCAGTAAATCCGCTGTGTACCGTATGACTGGATGCGCGTAAATGTTGGCTCGCTTTCGGAGAAGCCTTAAAGATTTAAGCAATAGCTCTAAAACAGCTGAAAGGCTTATTGAACTTGTTCGAATTTCAGGATCTATTCCTCTCGACGACCTTTAAGTAGCTTTCCTGACACTCACAGTCGCTTATAAACTTATTTTTCCAATCTTTCAATGTTCAAATACGCTATTTGAAGTTAGTTGCAGCATATAACCACTTAAATCTTGTCTGTATTAAGATATTTAACGAAGTTCTAACGAAGTCTTATAGCCACCCTGTTGTTTTAGACGCGGATTTTTGTGACCAATCACCTGACCTATCTTCCGGATATGGATTATATAATTGTACTGAAGAACGGACGAATTTCTGAAATGGGCACTTACGAACATCTTCTATCATCCAAAGGTGATTTCCTAGAGTTTCTAGAAACATATCAACAAGACATGCTTGAAAATCAACGCTACGAGGAGGAGAAGGCAATTGAAATGCTGCGGCAGCTGTCGTAAGTTTTAATATATATGCGACATTTGCTTCGTCAATTAACTATTAATCGAGTTTTTTGTATTAGGCAGTAGTTGTTGGGGATATTTAAGGTAATCGAATTTAACTTGTATCATTCCGTATTATCAAGAGTCGATGATGATCGACTCTACAGAGGAGTGTGACACTCTTAAGCTTTCCCTCATTTCATTTACTATATGCCACGGCACCTTGCGGTTGTGTTCACTGATACCCTCGCGGTTGATGACCTACTTGGTGGATCATGCACATGACTACTCCAACATGTTCATGGACCAATAAGTTTATACCACACCCATGTTCCTGGAGCACCAAATTTACATCCCAACCTTGTTCACTCAATGCGGACCCCCTCCAGACCATTGACCATCACTTATACCCCATCCATGTTCTTGGACCAGGTTTTCAGACCCCTCCCATATTATTGGACCACATTTCAAAACAGTGGCATGTACTTGGACCACTTTTTTATTTTTAAAAATAATTTAAAATAATTTTCAAAAATGAAATAGTGGTCCAAGAACATGGAAGAGGTGTGAAAAAGTGGTCCATGAACATGGCAGGTGTCTAAAATAGTGGTCCAAGAACATGGATGAGGTACAAGTGGGTGTTCTATGACCCTAGGGTTTGAATTTAGTGTCACATGAATACGGGTGGGGTACAAATCTGTGGTCCATGAACATGGGTGGGGTGTAAATTTGGTGGCCCAAGAACGTGGGTGGGTATAAACTTTGTGGTCTAAGAAATTGGGTAGGATATAAATTTAGTGGCCCAGGAACATGGGTTGGGTATAAACTTAGTAGGGTAGTTATTTTATGACTCGACAAGTGGGTAATAAACCTAGACGCGTAAGGGCGAAAACAACCGCGTCGTACAGCGGGAGATAGTTATAGAAACCTGAAGTGTGTTAAAATTTTCAGCACTGTCTATCATCATCGACTCTTAGCATTATTGACCATATTCAGAGTTCCGACTGTGGACAAGCGAAAATGTGGTTCCACATAAACAGGTCATAGGTCATAGCGCGTTGTAATAGACAGATGCACGCTTGGAAACGCAGAGCGAAAGTTTCTGTTCCTAACATATGTTGGTGGTATATATTGCCTTAAATTTATGCTTATGTGGTCTTCGTTTGTCAGTATGTTATCAGTATCGTTCTATCTGTCTTTTTACTGTTATGTACTTGCCATTAGACACGTCATCGCTGTTGTTTCAAAACGTCAAATACTAAAATGAAATGCTTAGACTCATTCCTTTACTGACTGTTTCCACAACGCCATCGCGAATCCATAAAAACTCGCCTATCGTAGAGCCTCAAAAGTCAAAATACGTTTACAAAACCTACTTGAAGCAATTTATGTAATATCTGGAATTGATAATGTGTGACCGTTGGCCGTATGATTTGTATGTTATTGCATACTGAAAAGGTACTGGCAGTATAAACTAGACTCATAATATGTTTTATACGGTATATGTTGATGTTCCGATAAAAAATTATTAACTTTTATGAACGCCGCAGGTTAAAACAATTCGTAGTAAATCGCATTGTTAATGCGTGAGTACCCTTCCGCATGCGGTGATGTACTTTGCATGTGTCATCGCATAGTGCAAATAATTGCCGTTCGCAATATAAAAATGGTTTATGATGTGTTTTCTGCGGTATATGTTTGTATGGATCGTATGCAATCGTTATCAAAGCAAATTGTCTTAACATTACTCAAATTTTACCAGGACGCATTTTTACGGAGCGAGCAAAATCAATACAATAGTTAAGTTTTAGAAATGATGGAAATGGTCGTCTAATTATCTCGCAAATTATTTGGGCTGTACAGCTTATGGCTACTGTTTCTTAACAGTTTTCGCATCATTTTTTAGTTTCAAAATACTTCCTTATATTCTGCGTCATTAGCACTTTGTAAAGAGTAAATCAAACACTTTAAATTTTCAATGTGAGTCAATCAGCCATTGTCGCATATGTGAGAGTACATGTTGGAAAATGTTAATAATTTGCAAACCTTGACAAAGTTATCCAGATTTGTTTGATATACAATATTACGAAGTTTCGAGTCAACACTACTATAAATTTGACATTATAGTGTGCGGTTTTTTCGCGTCTTCGATTGGTGACGGCTAAGTGAGCCAAGATCAAGATGTTTACATAAATTTATTTTTGAGTCTATTATAATTTGTCTCCTTCATGACGGCAATACCTAGTGCGTCGTAGTAATTGTCGCATACTAATGCAACAATCTTATAATGTAATTGCCGTATGTCTGTGTGTGTGTGTCCCAAGTTTTGGATTGGTCATATATTTTTGATCATAACTTTTGAAACTGTTTATGGATTTTTATGCGGTTTTTTTTGTTGCGTAGGAAATCGATATGGGAATGCAGGGACAATATTTTTGAGCACCCCTTATGTTTTTTTCACAAACCACCCCCTTGGAATAAAAAAATAGTGTCATTTTATACGTTTTAATGGTGTAACTTTGATCATAACTTTTGAAACTGTTTATGGATTTTTAAAAATAGTGTCATTTTATACGTTTTAATGGTCTAACTTTGATCATAACTTTTGAAACTGTTTATGGATTTTTATGCGGTTTTTTGTTGGATAGGAAATTGATATAGGAATGCAGGGACAATATTTTTGAGCACCCCTTATGTTTTTTCACAACCCACCCACCGCCCCCCCCCCCTTGAAATAAAAAATAGTGTCATTTTATACGTTTTAATGGTGTAACTTTGATCATAACTTTTGAAACTGTTTATGGATTTTTATGTGGTTTTGTTGTTGTGTAGGAAATCGATATGGGAATGCAGGGACAATATTTTTTAACACCCCTTATGTTTTTTTCACAAACCACCCCCTTGGAATAAAAAAATAGTGTCATTTTATACGTTTTAATGGTGTAACTTTGATCATAACTTTTGAAACTGTTTATGGATTTTTAAAAATAGTGTCATTTTATACGTTTTAATGGTCTAACTTTGATCATAACTTTTGAAACTGTTTATGGATTTTTATGCGGTTTTTTGTTGGATAGGAAATTGATATAGGAATGCAGGGACAATATTTTTGAGCACCCCTTATGTTTTTTCACAACCCACCCACCGCCCCCCCTTGAAATAAAAAATAGTGTCATTTTATACGTTTTAATGGTGTAACTTTGATCATAACTTTTGAAACTGTTTATGGATTTTTATGTGGTTTTGTTGTTGTGTAGGAAATCGATATGGGAATGCAGGGACAATATTTTTTAACACCCCTTATGTTTTTTCACAACCCACCCCCCTTGAAATAAAGAAATAGTGTCATTTTATACGTTTTAATGGTGTAACTTTTCAACTGCTTCATGGATTTTGACGAACTGTTTTTGTTTCATTTCTTTAAGACGTGCCGAAAGTATCGACGAACTTTTGCAATGAGGATGTACCCCCTAATTGGAGGACCCCCTTTAAACTATCTTATAATGTAATTGCCGTATGTCTGTCTGTGTATGTGCCAAGTTTTGGGTTTGTCACATATTTTTGACCATGACTTTTGAAACCGTTTATGGATTTTAGTGCGGTTTTTTTGTTGGGCAGGAAATCGATATGGGAACGCATGGACACTATTGTTGGGCATCCCCTATGCTTTTTTCACAACCCACCCCCCTTTGAATTAAAAAATAGTGTCATTTTATTGGTTTTCGTAATGTAACTTTTCAACTGCTTCATGGATTTTGACGAACTTTTTTTGTTTCATTTCTTTAAGACGTGTCGAAAGTATCGACGAACTTTTGCAATTGGGATGTACCCCCTAATTGGGAGACCTCCTCTTAAACCATCTTATGATACTGTTTTTATCATTTTGACACATCTGTAAGGGTATGATACTGTTTTCGACATTTTGACATATCCGTGAGGGTGTGATGCTTTTTTCGACATTTTGACACATTCGGAAGGGTGTAATAGTGTTTTCGCTATTTTAACACAACCGTGAGGGGGTAATGTTGTTTTCATCATTTTAACACATCCATAAGGGTATAATAGTGTTCTCGACATTTTGACACATCCGTAAAGGTGTGATACTGTTTTCGACATTTTGACACACCCGTAAGGGTGTAATAGTGTTTTCGCTATTTTAACACATACCAAAAGAGGGATGAAAACAGAGTAAGTTTGTATCTGTTACAAATGTCATAACTTAAAAAAATACTGTTTTCCGGAAAAACGGGGGCCGCAGGCCCACTCTGCCATACTACCGGCGCGAAGCGGGCCGATGGCCCGCGGCGGCCGAAGGCCGGCTTTCGCGCTGGTATTACTATAAGTGGCGTTTTTCAATTAATTTTAAGACAATCTTTCTAGACCTTTCGTGATATAAGGCAAGTGGACCTACATAACACTTGTGCCATTACATTATTTGTCGTAACTGGTTCATATCGGACGAAACTTAAATTGCTATATACACATGGCAAACCAAAAAATCTGCTCAACTACTTCGACGCATATCCCCATTTTGTAATGACAAGGGAACGCAGAAACCACCAGTTTGCTTTAAAGACTAACTGAAATTCCATGAATATACGAAATATTTTTTCAAAATGTTGTTGTTTTCAAAGGAAAATATTAAAAAACTATATTCCACTGCAACTACTGAATAAATTCACTTTAAATGCTTTATTAAAAATCAGGAATTCATCGACATATTGCAAGCATTCTAACGGATTTCAGGGAAAATATCAAAAGCCGCTCTAGTAAGAATCATTTCTGATCCTATGGCTAAGCGTAGCTCACAACTGTTCGTAAAAATAAGATTGCATTATAGAAGACTATGATAATTTCCTGCACCGTAATGTTAATCCAAGTTTGATGACGAGGCCCTTTTCGGCCTGACCCCAGTTTTAAGGGGTCTTCATGCATAGACCCCACACTTTTGTGCTGATGGGGGTCAGTTACACCGTAGCTGCTTATAAATCGAACGCCCCCCCAAACTGTGGGAATTCGAGCTACCCCCCACAATACTGGGGGTCCGAGGTACCCCCATATTACTGAAGGTCTGAGGTACCTTCTCTCACAAAACTGGGGGTCCGAGCTACCCCATAAAACTTGGGGAAAGGGGTCAAGCCGAAAACCCCCGTACACGCGCTAACATTATTAGAGTGCACCAAAAAATTGGGTAGGCTGCCGTACGGCTGTCTCATTTTCTCAAAAAGTGAGAGGTGCCGCCCGCGCCCGCATGCTGCGCTCCTGAACTTTACTTGTAAAGCAGTTCATTAAACCCATTACAGCATCCTAGGCTTTGTGGTAAAGCAACACATAACTCAAGTTTTCCAACTATTTCCAGAAAAGTTTCACAAAGCCCAATTATTGAACCAAGTCAAGATGACACAAACCAACAACAACATCTATACAGGAACAGTACGAGAAAACATCGTCGAAGTTTCCGAAAGCATCGTCACGCAAGTACAAATGTATATCAGCGCCAGCAGAGCGCACCCGGGAGCAACGAGAGGTTAGCTGTTTCCTACTGTATTCTACTCAGAATCAGCGGAAGTTGTTAGAATAAATTAGTAGTTCATGCAAAAGTTTGCCCCAACATTGAATCATGCATTTATATTTATAATCATGCCAGTTCGAAACTTTCTGATGCTTAGTTTCGAAATATATTGTGGAAATTCAATTATATAGTTTTGGATTGGAAAATTCAAATAAAATCTAGTTTTGGATTTCACAGTTATTCGAATTTTTCAAGCAGATATTTCACAATTTAGATGCTGAAATCTAATAATATCTATATTAATGCCTTGTGTTTGATTTTAGTCAGCCACTGATAATTAGGATTCATAAAATGTGTGTAATCGCAACCAGTGCATTAATCAGAAATAAAATCCCAGTCATAAAATGTGTGTAATCGCAAGCAGTGCATTAATCAGAAATAAAATCCCAGCCATAAAATGTGTGTAATCGCAACCAGTGCATTAACCAGAAATAAAATCCCAGTCATATGTTGCCGCTTTCAACATTCGGAACAATTATCTAAATTCAGACATGTTCATACTTTGCTTGTATTTTGTTGAAATATTGCCGTCGCTCGTAGCAGGATTATTCTGTCCATAAGAGTAATGCCGATTTTTCAATTCTTTAAATTGAAGAGTTTATTGCAAAGAAACGGACGTGTTATCCGATTGATCAAAGCGACTTATGCTACAATATTTACGCTATAGATTCCCTATTAAGCGAAATAACTTCTTGATTATAAAAATTTGTAACAATAAATATACAGTTTTAGAATCGCCATGAGTGTCGAATTGCGCAAAAAATCATAACACGACATATTCCTTGCCTACAAGATCAGCTAAGAAAAAGCATAAAGATTATCGCCTTTTTTGAGTGCAATACGCACGTTACGTGATTTTTTCTGCACACATATAATAGATATGATTGCCATATTGAATAATGCTGGTCCGGTGGTATCTGACTATCATCCTCGCCAAAGTTGAGTTTGGCTTAAACAGAAAGTTTTGCTCAGTTTAGCTCGTTATGATTTTTAAATCTGTGTGCTCTGCAACAAAATTAAGTGTTTAATTCATTGGGAAAAATTATTAAAAATGACCATTAACTAATTTGAAGAATGATCAGAAATATAAGTATTCAGCTACTGACGAAACTCCCACGGCGATGAAAATTTCAAAGTTTCATCTCTAGTAAAAACCTTGCGAAAAAGAATACTTTTCATGTTTAGTGTCCCACTGCCATTATTTTCTAAGCAACCCTATTTTATATTTCCTTTATTTTATAGATTTCCCTTTTTAAAAAGAAAATTGTGTCCAGATGTGAAGCCGTACAGAGAAGGTGTCAGCCAAATTACTAAGTTCACAACCCTTTCTAAAACTTAAGCACAAACAAGATCTTGGGTTTATTCATGGGCGTTCAGCTACCTTGCTTGCATTCCAGTTCTAGTTACGTCATGCCAGACTAAAAATTTATCTTACCGTCTGTATGCATGTTTTCAACCTATCCAACGATATTTATAGTTTGTTGTCGCGAATATTTAATCGTTTCGATTAAAAACACTATATATACTTGAATGAACGAGATATGAAGAACTATTGCTACTATTATAGAGTACTTTACAGATTGTTTTAATTGAGGTTTGCATTAAGCTCGCGAGTTTTTCCAGCAGGAATAGTTTTTGTTATAGATCAGGCGGCATGCTTAGACGTGCTCGCAGTTTGGGCTACAAAGCTTATCGGAGTCACGACAGAATCTTTGACGATGAAATGGAGTCGCTAATTAGCGGCGGAGATATTACTTCTGGTCTTGATGAAAGTGATGACGAACAAGAAAATGAAGAATTTACGAAGTCAACTAAGAGTGGCCGAGGTGGTTCGAAGAAACCCAGCTTATCGGATGAAGTGAAAGGAATGCGGCTTGTCGAGTCAGAGCAAGCACAAAGTGGACGGGTTGGTGTTGTGTTATCATTGCTTTGGCCGTGGTAGCCCTTTGCTCACGCATCTTAAAATTACCGTTTTGAACTACAATGTTCTTGTTTTCTAAATCAGTAACTGCATTCTGTGTGGCCAATAGGTTAGTGATCAGTGTCTGGCACATATAGATATTCACCGGTTTGGTTTTCTTCTTGATAGCAAACATTATTTATGTAATTATACATCAGTTAACTTAAGATGTGTGCGCGGATTCTGCCATACAGTAAAGTTCGACTCGTGACGTTTTGGCATAGTCGATCGCCGCCCTTGCAAAGTGAAGTACACCGTCTAGATGGATCAGCAAGTTTGTATTAGTCGGGCTGGGCTTTGTATCTTACGTTAATAGACGCCGTTGGCCATTGGAGCATAGCACTAATTTATATGATACTAAATAGTTGGCCCAGGTAACCATGAGAGTCAATCCGTCATGTTGTTATAATAGGAACAGCTTGGCGCCGACGGTTCGGGCGGCGGCAATTCCACGAATTCAACTTAGGCTTAGTGTATGTCTCATATAAGAACCCACACTTAGGCTAAGGTTTCCGCTTAGTATATCTAGAACGGCATGACATGAATTACATTTTGGCCCCTCCGGGTAGCTACGTTATTAATTTACACGTTAACGGTAGGTTTTTATAGTTTTTGCTTTTTGACTAAATATGAAGGGCGGCTCTCAAATAAATATGTAAAGCGAACGTTTAAAGAATAATTTTCTGGATCATTAAAACTTGGAAGCCCGTTTAACCATATCAAATAATAAAACAAGCTTATCGACTTCGTGATATTTTTTATATTTTTAGAGGTAGTTTGTTAAATGATGCAGATGTTAGTGCACGTTTTATAGAGCGAACGTTAAAAAGAAATGCTTTTATTGGATTTGTTTTTATGTCTCTGCATCCCAGTTAGTTTCCATGAAGCTTCGACAACTTCAACATTTTCCACTACTATACACCCGCGCAAGCCGCTACTTTTTGTATTAGATACATAATGGACATAGAGTGTTACTCTGAGGCATCGGACAGTGTTACTCTTTACGGCAGCGCAAAGCTCCAACACCCTGACTGGTCAAGCAACCGCCCTTAGCGACGCTGCAGGCGCCAAACACATAGGCGGCGAAGAGGACGCACATTCCCGCTGCGCCGAAGTCGCCGCACTCTAGCTCGCCCTCTTTTCTCCGCCCAAAGCCCAAGGTGTCGCCCCCCTAGCGTCCAAAGCGCCGCATCTGCACACCTCCCAGTGCTGAAACTGTCGCCCCCCTTACCCCGCCAGCCCGCTAACGCTCCTCCGATAGGCATGTGACCTCGTGCATTTATTATTATATATGTAATTTCCCTTATATATGGAATTGCCCTTCGGGCTTGTTTTATTCATGCATAAAAACAAATCCACTACTTTAGCAATAATCTCGTCATCTGAACCACGGTTCCAGCAAGTTTTCGGCATGCAGTGATAGGAGAGGACGGAGGTGCGGACTCTTTAGATGGAGCAGTTTTGGGTTTTGTGGGGAGGGGGTTCTCACCCTCAAATCCTTAGGGATGGTAAACCACCTATCAACACCTAGGGCTTTCAATGGTTTATATATCCCGCGGGGGAATGGGCGGTGCGGAGCCTTTTGGGGTAAATTTGGCATGTGGGGGTATCCGACCCTCACCAGGTAGCCCGCATCGACCCCTATGGATCAAAGTAATATTGTACATGAAAACAGCGTTGAAACTTATGCAAATTTTGCTTATCGAACCATACCCCTCTACTTTAAATCGGGCAGGACACTAAAATGGTAGCTATGCGTGAAGTTTATTTATATACTGCATAGCTAAAGCCCAGGCAGGCTCTTGTGACAGGTTTAGAGCTAATCTCGCCTAATAGCTTTCATACAAACAGGCCTCGTAATACGTTACAACAGCTGTGCCAGGCTTTCCTTTCCAAGCAGCGCGTTATGGCCAGAGCATAATCCTGCCATTAATGCATACATCTTAACGTAAATTACGCATTATATCACTTTATTGGTCTGTTTCCAAAGTTCACTAAAAGACAAAGTAAATACGAGAAAGTTTCTTCCATAAAAGTAGAAATCGTGTTTAGCTATGAACCACGTGTGACGTGGCAAAATTAGGATTCATGGCAAAAACCTATCCTCAGATAGCTAATTATCAATAATGTTTCGACAAAATGGTGTATGTTCAATTTTATAGTCGAGCTGTATGCTTAGTTATTCACCACTTTCCCACACCATAGTGATGTATAAGATGTTTGATCTACGCTTTTAATACAGAATATATTATAGCTAGTAAAATCATATATACTGTACTATTCAATATAATATTTAATGTTGAACTCTTACGCGTTGACAATTTTTTTATCTTTTGTCTTACTGTGCATAACTTGCGTACATTGCTTAATACGGTTATTGAAAATTTTTACAAACTCAACCGCTAGAACTTACTCACTATTGCAAAATGAGACACTGAAAACTTCTCGTTTTTATGCGCAAACTACAGAATGTTACCATATACACGCTGTAGCGGTAAATGATTTAGCTAGGTTTACGTGTACTAAACATCACAAACGTCTTAAATGGAATTTCAGAGAATTAAAGTGAAAAGGACACACGAATTCTGACAGCTATACCCACGGAATAGATGCTAATGAAATGTCTTGGAAAGATTACTTTCCAGAATAGGGTTGTGATTGTTCGGGCCAGCAGAAGGTGTTATTCCGCATATATCATTACGAATCGTCCACAGTTCAAAGTTATATACTTTCTGAAAATTTTAGTTATTTAACTGCAGTAATTGAATTGGTTTTGATGCGAAATGCAATTAATTTTCCCCCAAAAGGTAGAATTCGGACGGACTAAAATACGTATTCAACCATTTATCTTGTATAGACCACGAAAAATTGCGCCGAATCTCATTATTTCAGTCGTTTCCAGATAACAGAATGTGACGGCTTCGGCTCAAAATATTATGGAGTAACCGTTCATTTTGTATTGAAGCTTCGGCTATTGAATTTTGTAGCTATATAATAATTGGGCCATAAGTTCATTTTAAAAACACGAGTATTCTTTTATTGATGATTGCCCCTTATAACTTAAAAATTGTTTTATTGAAGAGGGTGAATGTGTGGATGGTGTCAAGTGTATGCAATATTACGTAACATGAGACTTTGGGCGAAAGGTTTGCACGAAAATAACGCTTGTTTTGTAGAAACTTCTACTGTTTCGTATTAATTTCTTGGTGGTCATTCCTAAAGCTTGTAGTAACGCCTACATGTGACTTAGAATAGAAGTTACAACACAGTGCGGTTTACTGCTATACGACTGGTGCATTAGACTTTAAGCTGCGTTCTGATGCTGTCAAACATTCAGCTTAACATTGGAATTAAACACATTCGAAAAACTTTCAAACATCGCGATTTGCTCCATTTTTACACTATTATTACAGTAAATTGTAATCAAAACTTAACTTAACTAAGCTTAACTGAAATTTTGTAATCAAATTCTGTGCAAAAATGTTTGAACGTGTAAACACATTATAATATAATAATGTGGTCTACATTTATATAAAATGTGTTCTACATTTATACTGTTTAACGTATCGTACAATGATAATGAAAGTTTTTAGCCCAAAGTTAATCCATATATTATCTGATAATCCATATAAAATCTATATTTGTCGTCATTCTTTTCATTAGGTATATGTTATATAAAGTTTTAATATCGTAAAAACATTTGTTACAGGTAAAGCTTAATGTGTTTATCGCATATTTCAAAGCGATGGGATATTTCGGCACGGTTGCTATTTTTGCAATGTATATCGTAACAAACGTATTTAGCGCTGCGAGCAGGTGAGTGAGTTATTTAAATATTAGGTATAAATGTTTTTATAGTCAAGTTTTGTAAAACCAACGAATCACTGAAGTGCGTCACCATAATAATTTTAGCTGGGGCTGGCACCCTCATGCTGTAGCGTGACACTCAACGCATCGAGATTATGGCTGCAAGGTTAAAAAATTTGGAGCGTGAGGCGTGGGTTATGCCCTCGTTTGTACTATTTCTTAAAGTCGAAAAATATGTAGAAAGTTATTCATTAAAATTTCCACGATTTGTAGTTCAGCTATTATTAGACTGAATAATAAAAGGTAATTTGATTGAATGTTGGGACCAGTATGATAAAAATATGGAATTTGCAACCCTGCGCCTTTTATAAAAAGCACCAATTTAATAACAGGAAAATAATTTCTAATGTTGTGACGCGCATAAAAACACTGGCAATTGTAATCCAACTTAATTTTATTATATTATGATGGATTATTCAATTTAAGCATTTACACACTTCAGAAACATTAACAAACAAAAATAACTGCCACCAATATTTTTATCAGCTCGAAATAATGATGTTATTAAAATTCTCTTTGAGACTAAATGTCTCTATTGAGATATGAAATAATTCCAGTTTATTAAAAATTTGCTTTTCATATATATATATGTATATATATGATTTTGTTCATACTCTGTGCCAAAATAAACTGAAGGCCCTGAGTCATTAGCAATTTAAATATCTAAAATTTTAGCTTCTGGCTATCAGAGTGGAGTAATGACAACGCGGGTCAGCTGCAAGGCAACGGTTCCGCTGGACAAGTAACAATGTCATCAGGGGAACGATTAGGTGGATATGTTGGTCTGGGATTTTCGCAAAGTATGTTATATAAATATTTGTGGTATACATTCGAGAATTAACCGTATTTTACGTCTTTATCCTAAAAGAATAGCAAATGATATGAAAAATATTCCTGCCCGTCGTATCGATCGAATATTTCATATGCAGAAAGATGACTTTAATTAGCACATCACTAATGCAAAATTACTGCAGATATTTATTTCCAGGCCATATTAAATGAATTTCAGCCTTTCAAGCTGTGCTTTAATGGTTGTCTGGTTTCCAAAAGCTGCCTGAAAGACAATCACTGTCTCATAAAATAAAAGTAAGAGCTAGATCGCTAGCTCTGATATAGAACCACTCCTTCATAGTAGTTTCGTAACGTTCTATTAATCAGCTGTTTGTAGTGTATGGTCAGAAGAAGCTAGTTATAAACACCATGTAGTGATTTTGTTTAATCGCAAAATGTGTGTATAATTGTAGATCATATTATATGCTCACGCGGGTAGGAGTTCCCCCTACACCTAGGCGGAATCGTCCACCTCGCAAATGGTTCAACGCCCTAACCCGCCCTGCCTTGCCATCCGGCGCCTACGGCACCACCACTACCCCCTGCCGGGCGCCGTAAAAAATTGGCAAAATTTGGGGAAAATATAGAATTTGAGACAAATTGAAAATAACTAGGGAATATTTTAGC
>JASANE010008938.1:0-13254 GCA_030248225.1 Trileptium ribeirensis | reverse complement strand
TCTATGTACGTACTTCGTTCAGTTACATATACTCATCCATTACTTCATGATTATTATGCTTTTCTTACGTAAAGACCCTGTCAACTCGTAAATTTAGGGATATTGCTTGCTTGAAAGTGAGCTAGCGATTCAATTTTCTGATAACAGACGGCCCGATTTCATTGAAGTGTGTAGTGTTGGTTACTCCCTGCATCATTGATAGAAATTGCGCGACGCCTTTTAACGTATCATGGTTTCCGAACTTTTAAGCAAACGTTTTTAGTTAAACTTAATTTCTTTAACCTAGCCTTGCTTTCTTGAAGTTTGTTAATGCAGCATTTGTGCTTTATATATGCCTTTTTAATCTGTTGTTTACACAGCAAAGAACTGGTAGAATTAGGATTAAAGCGAGCTAAAATGTAACAGCATGCTTGTATTCTCTGATTAAGTCGAAAAGTACATCGATTATATGACTGTACTTTACTGCAGGATGTCCAAATTTGCGACTTAACGTGCCGGCCGACAGCTCACGGAGACAATTTTTAGGTCAGGTCGGTGTCAAAAAAGTTATTGTAGCAAAGCTGTTATTGGGGAAGACCAAGGAAATAAGTTGAAACGTGTTATTGTGTAGTTCTGCGAAGCTGTATTCCCATTGTCTACGCAACAGGTTTTCCGCTTAGCAACAAAATATTGTACTGAAAACCACATACCAAATCCATTCAAAAAATAAATCGCGGATCAAAAGTGGTGTTCCGTGTTTAAAAATGGTCAGAATACCTAAGGTGCAAAACATATGGCGTGCCGGTGCACTAGGTCTAACGCCCGACATCGTAGACGAGTGGTTTGCTGCGGTGCATCAAATTATGAAACACGCAAGCGTATTATGTTTCTGCCGTGCTATTGTCAATATTTTAGCTACTCATAGCCGAACAATACTTAATAGATGTCTCTGCAGTCTAACCTGAGCTAAACTATCGTTTGCACGTTTAGACCATGTATGTACAACTGCATGCGCAAAATAGCGTTAAAGACTGTGGAAAAAAATTTTTTGATGAAATTTAGCCACTATTAATAACGCATTGACCCAAAGTAGTAGCTATGCGTCAAAACAATACATGCGCCAAATTTGATGGAAAAGTGCAGTAAATCCATAAAGCTTTTGTTCTGACTTAAAAGATTTGCTGGTTGTAATCGGGGGCTCAAAACCAGGTATAACAAATTTCCTGTCCGTCCGGTATACCGTCACTGATGTATGGCGTCGTGTGCTGGTAGCCCAGACTACACCTGGTGTCATATACCGGTTTTCTTAAAAAGGTTCAAAGATTAGTTTGTTGAGTGATTACGGGTGCTTTTGGAACGACTCCGCTTGATCGATTGCACGTGGTGTTGAATATCATACATATTGATGTATTGGTCAAGGAATTGGTGCTGAAGGAATACCACAGACTCAAATACATGGGTCTTTGGAGTGATTATGTGATTAAAGGAGGAGCGCAACCGACGATAGCGACTGAAGTTGTCAAATATGGTCCCCTTCTGAGCATGTTTTCAAACAGTGTTGTAGCAACAAGGAATGACTAATTCTGGTTTTACGAGGACTTCAGCGTCGATTTTGTGGAAAGTACTGAAATAGTATGCTACACGGATGGATCGGCTATCAGCAGGGGTAATGAAATAAGTTATGGGGGGTGTTTTTATTTCAAATGAAGTATCAGTATCTACCTCACTTGATCGAAATGCAACTGTTTTTCAGGCAGAGGTTACTGCTATATTCCAATGCGCAGAAGGTTTAGAAGAAAAGAAACTTAGTATAGAAGTATCGCTATGTTTAGCGACGGTCAAGCTGCATTTAAGGCATTAGGTAATTCCCGAATCAGGCCTTGGTGCGTGCTAGATTGCATAAAGCATCCAAATAGGGTTGGTAAGAGAAATAGCTTGAAACTAAGATGAATTAAATGGCATTCTGGATTGCTTGGGAATGAATTGTCCGATTGGTTGGTTAGGAATGGTTTGACGCTGCTTTTGTGGGTCCAGGACCCTGCATTCCTATAAGTACTACAATAGTTAAGACTTTCTTAAAAGATTGCTCACATAGGGACCATCAGACAATATGGCGGGATGGAAATAACTGCGTACAGACTAGGTGTTTCTTCAAAGAAATTGATAATTCTATGGAAATTGAATAGACACTAAGTTTTTGGAATATGATTAGATTTTGGATTTTTCAAACAGATTTGGGGTGCTGGAAAAGACCTAAGGTTTAACCAGATCATAATAACCCCTCTTCTTGTCAGTCATTCATTACAAGTTTAGACCATGTATGTGCACCAGTATACGCAAAATAGCGTTAAAGATTGCGGAAAAAAATTTATTGAAAGTTAGCCATTAGCCACTACTAATTACGCATTAAACCAAAGTTGTAGCTATGCGTTAAACAATACATAACGTTAGTGGAGGCCGGCTTTTGTGGAAATTTTATAGCCCATTTCGGCTCACAGCTAACATGTTTATAGGGCTTGTCACAGCTCTTAAAATATCACAACAGCTAGTTCAGCCTAGCCAAACTGGGCATTATTGCCGTGGCGAGCTGTGGCCAAATCCGGACCTTGTGCACACATCTTTAGGTAAACTAACAACACTCGACATCGGCATCTGCCAAACAAATACGCGCCGGAAACCGTCAACCTCCCGCACCACCTTCCCTCCAACCGGCCGTTCCTCGCGCGGGGAGGCTGAAGGTCGACTCCCGCTACGCTACCACCCTTGTGAGTACAGACCTCGAGCATGTATGCACAGGATTGTACCACAGAGATGTAGCTACATCAAAGTGCTCTTCAAGTAATGGTTAGCTAGGTGGAAGAGAAAATATATAAAAATTAATAATGCTAGAATTTAACACCTGCACGTACACAAGGCGTCGCTAAACCATGTGTTCGAACGGTAATTTTGCTTAGTTAGAGTAGCTGTAATACTGAACTAATAAAATGCAGTAGCCAGGAGCGTGGCAGATACCCTTTGGTTTAGTTATCCAGTAAGTATGTGACTGTCACCGTCAGTCTAGTAGAGGTGTAACTATACTGGGTCAATGTTCCAAATACCAGGAACATTATAACGTGAACGCCGAATAATGGTAGCTAGATTGGTCACTAATGCGTCGTTCATAGAGATCTGCGTGCACGAAAAGCACACCGTAAGCTATTGCAAAGACGATATATTTTCGTTATGTTATTGCAGAGTGTAAAGCTTTTCTATTTTGGTTCCAACAATACGATGCCCATAAATATTGTTGTTGCAATAACGTTTGCTTTTAGTACACCTAACAAAGAAACTATATTGTTGTTGCAACATCAATAGCTTGCTCAATGCCATTGTAGCGACAATAAAATCTAACATAAATTCAGCGACAATAGTTTTCTCGTAGCATGTTATATGACTTACATGTATTCTTGCATATGCTTATGAGGAAGTTTGACAGTATTGCTATCGTCCTGAACCTCGTCCATTATAAATTAATGCTATTTAATTCACTAACATAACTATAGTAAATTTGGCTTTTGTCATTCACAACTTAGTTATTTAAAGCCAGAGTTTCAGTGTCGTCGTTAGGACCCCTACTCCCGAGCGGGGGCCTCACGCCAAAGGGGCCGTCCCAAAATATGTTATATTTTTAATCACTTCGAGCATACGAGTGTCCTACTTTCCCCCAGTGTGCCAAATATCCTAAATTTTGTGGTACGGTTTCGGCGTGCGAGGCATGAGATTGTTGTGCCTAGGGGACCCCTCATATCATACACTGGTTAAACTAACTGCGAATTACAACGGTTTGTCAAAAGTGTTCAAAACATTGGTAACAGTCAGTAGAAATAGTTTACAATGTAGTAAACTGGATTCGAATAATGCAAAATTTTCTTCTGCAAGCTCAAACGTCTCCTCGTGTCAGCTCAACATCTATACTTGAGCAAAATTTTGATTCAATCTGAGTTAAACTTGACGTATTGAGTTTGTAATCGATTAAAACAAAATTTGACTATGCGACAAGAAGAATCAATATTATTCTGTGCGATTTTTAAACTCTGCCTTGATGATTTCTTTGATTTCTACTCAGATTTTGTTGTTACTGTGATGTGTCAATAAATGTTTGTCTTATAATAGTATACTTCACGTGGCAACCCCGTATCGTAATTTTCAGTTAGACCAACGCGCCTTACATTGGCTAGTCCGACGTGAGGGTTCGCCGTGATGGAAGCGAACAAAGCAATCGAGTCAACGATGGCTACGGACAGGTCATGAATAACGTTCGAATCTAATTGGCGAAGAACGACGGTGCGTCAAATCAAACATGCAGCTATACAATCACGTCAACACACAAACCATTCACAAAGCAACTGTCTACTTTTCAATCGGCGCGCAGACAAACAACGGAATGTTCACGCCTTGAGCGTTAACCATGCGTCCAACGAGGACATCCGCGTACGCTTAGGTCATGCTGCTACTGACCATGCGCCCAGCGAAGACAATCCGCTTGGTATAGCACTCAACAACTGCAACGTCGATTCGATACGTTGGTTTCACGAATTACGGGTCTAACGAGTGCAAATCAGTTCCAGGAAACATACGTCCATCAATCATTCAATCGGCCATGGCAAAAACGAAGCGATAGAACGCCATCCGCAGGAGCCATGAATGACATCTTCGAGCGATTATATCCCTAACGGTCATGTGGACCCTTCGGTTCTGGGCAACGACGACGTAAATTCGATTCGAATTTATCGATCATAATCAATCGATCTTCATGTGGAAATGGCAACGATGCTGTAATCACCGAATCATGATGCGTCAACGCATTCGGTCAAGTGTAGCATCGATCTGCTTATTCGATTTGTCACTATCAATCAACTAACGCCATGCAACGTCGTTACGCTTACTACTACTCATATCAGGGGATGTCTCAACTACGTTAGCCCTGTTTCCGAGCTCTCGACCAAGAAGAGCGACGTCATCGGGCGCGATGCTGAAAACCGGAAATCCGAACGCTGTCACCTCCATTACGCAATTGCTCGCTACGAACAGAAGCCTGTGACAAAGCAAAACTACCTACGCTTGATTTCAATTAGATCAAACTGCCCGGTTTATACGAAAAGGATGTCACAGTCTCAAATCGAGCAAATTTTGGGCGGTATTTCGAAATCTTCCAAGGTCAATAGCTTCCTTCGCCATCGAAGCGGTGTAAATGTCAACGATACGTACGACGAAATCAGTCACAATATCGTTGATTTCAGCAAACGATGAGCGCAAACTGCTACAACATCTTGCCAAACAACAGCTTAGCGATCGCAAACCACCCGTTGCATTACGGAACTTCCAACGACTCGCGCCCAACAACCATTGTTTGGGGTGATCACGGTTTCTGGAGATGCTTCAGGTATCCTTCTGATAGTCCGCGTTTCGCTATTCCATAAACCGATGCCGGCTGCATGGTGGATCGATGGAAGGACAACGACGCTAGGTGCAGCACAATCAGAACTAGTCGCGGTCGATTTGAAGAATTCGAAAAAAGTCCTGACAAGGTTTGTTCAATGCTCTAACCCATGCAGCCACGCGAATTTCCAGTGCAACGATGCCGATATTACGGCAATATTCAACTTCCTGGCGACAGAAATAGCTGTAGTGGTCAGTACTTTTGCCGCTCACCAACTATCAACAAGTGATACCGTCACACATCTAATTTCAACATCGCATCGTCACGCTTAGTCCACCGTGTTTTCAAGGCAACACAGATTGTTCGGCGACAAACTACAGGCAGCTAAGTCCGAATACATTGATCGAGGAAGCACTGGTGTTGTTCAACAAGAAGAATTGCCCTGGGCAACGCTACTTCATGTTGTCAAAAACCGCATGGCCGTTTGTGATATTGTGGAAATTATCGCCAACTCCACATTCGCACAGTGGCCGATCCCTATCGAAGCGCAACGACATCGCCAATGAATTATTCGAGTGTCGAATCTTCAGCAAATTGGATTACGTCAAAGCGTTTCATGAGATTTCAATAGCCGTGGAAGATGTCGACACGACGGCTATCAGAACATAATTCCGCATGTTCCTCTGGCGCCGCATACTATTTGGTCTGCGCAATGCTTCGCAATTTTCCAACGTCTGATTGATCATGCATTCTGCGACATACCATTGGTGAAAACGTGCGTCGACGACATTCTCGTGGCAAGTGTTACCAATAACGAACATCACGCAATCTCAACCACGTCTCCGTGAGGATGGCCTCAAACTCAAAAGATCCAAATGTGCATTGCTCAAGCCTTCAGTCGAACTGTTTCGTTTCAAGATGTCTGCTGGTGGAATATGACCACTGGCGTGCAATGTAGAGGGGATCAACCTACTCCGGTAGCCAACGACACTGAACGATGTTGATTTTTCCACAGATTTATCGAAGGATGCTCTCGAATCGCCGCACCGCTCACAGATTGGATGAAAACGGCAAGGTGCAACAAAGGATGAAATACCTCTAAGTCAGCCAAAATCGAATGATCGGACGATGCCGAAACTTCATTCCGTACTTTGAAGCAGGAGGTCATTAAGCGTCCAATCCTCGCTTATCCTGTGCGACTAGCAACTAAACTTAACCTGCGCCCACTAACTATTCTGTTTTGTAAAATCCGATGTCGAATCCACATCCATGGTAAGTCAACAAGTAGGAAAGGTGATTCGATTCATTGCTAGCTTAGAAATCGTGATTTGTAAGCGGCCGATAACAGTTCGACGACGATTATTAGTTTTAAATTAGGATTAATCTCTGTTTGCAAAGAAATTCAATGTATATGAGACGGCAAAACAAAAGGTTTATATAGTTTGTCATTATCTTCGCGAACATAACACTTTTTAGTTAAAAAGCAACAAAATTTGGTTCATAAACAGTTTTGACGTTCGCGAACAGAAAACAGCAAATTTTTGCTTGTGTAGATAGAGTTCGGTAGCGCAATTTTGTCCAAATAACAAAATAGGATAGTCAGCGTGCGCAGGTTCAGTTTACTCACGCATTCGCAAAGTGCTTCTCAAATTGTTCTGACAACGGACGCATCTAAACAATCCGCTGGTACCATTCTCCACCACATTCTGAACGACCAGCTCCATACAACCACTTCCTTTTCTAGTCAATTCTGCGATAGCCAACAAAAGAATTCAGTCTTCGATCGTGAACTAATGACATTTCATAGCGTGAAACATTTCAACTGGTTCATCAGCCATCCAATTACGCTATACACAGATCATAAGCCGCTGGTCTGATGTTTGAACATGAAGAATTAAATTCATCAACAATTCCGATGGATATCGTATTTCTCCGAATTCGATATCCCCATTCGGCACGTCACTGGTCCCGAAAACATCGTCGGTGACTGCCTTTTCCGCAAAGGTTGCTGCAGTGCAAGTGACGCCAACGACCATTCGACGGTTCGAGCATTCGGCGAAGGACCATTCGACGATCAATGTCTGCAAACGTTTTTCAAATGGACATCGCTGCCGATTCGATGAACATCGATCAACGGCAGATCGCTATGGTGCAGCGACAAGTCTCGCCCATTCACACAACACGATCTCACGATCACGGGTTTTGGTGTCGTTCCACAGCATCTCGCATGCAGGCTACCGTACAACTGCTATGATTAGTCAGTGGTATGTCTGGCCGGGTATGAGAAAAGATGTTAATAGTATGGTAAGAACTTGCGAGGATTGCCAAGCCGCGAAAATCGGCCGCCATACAAAGACATCAATCGAACCGATACCGACGAAACAACCGCTTCACATAATTCACGTCGACAGTGTTGGTCCGCTACCGTCGAGCGCCTGCAATCGATATATCGTCACGATGATAGATTGGTATTTTCGCTGGCTCTAACTTGCGACAACGATATTTCACCGTGTAAAGTCGCCGATGCACTCATCAACGTTTTCCTCACGTAATGCTCAGCGACCGTGGATAGCATTTCGAATCTGTCTTGTGGAATAACCTGATGTCGAAGCTAGGTATCAAGCGACAGTGTTCAACGGTGTATCAGCCGCAGTCGAACGGCACTACCGAACGTCTTCACATTTCGTGCCCATTGAGCACAATGCATCCGCGCTTTGCTAAGCGTTGTGTCGGCTGCGTTTGCCTTATTGTGTTTCTGCACATAGGTGATATTCGCTCTATGTGCATAGGTACCTTAGTCAAAATTTAGACTATCGCTCGATTAAAGCTTTTGTTCCTAAACGGAAACATTTAACATAGCGCATATTGCAAAGCAATGCGCTAAACGAGTTTGTCGTGCGGCGTACGCTTGAGCTTGCGTTGCTATTCGCTCACTTTTTGAGGGTACTTGAAGAATCGAGCAACAGCTCTTAGATATCTTAGTGGTTGTCGTAGGAGACTCACACCAAAGCGATTCAAGTTTAATCTGCCGCTGCGGAAAAATATTGTTTAAGGGTATGTGAGATACACATCGAGTTAAGAATGCAAGGGTTATGAAATGGGCCAACATCCCTTAGGCAGTTCAGTGGTTTGCATACGCCTTTCGCAGTAACACAATCTTTAGCGCCCGTTCGAGCCGGTAACACAGTTCACGATAGGTAAACTAATCCGGGCGTTAAAGAGTTAGCTCAAACAGCTTTATTCGTATAAATGTGGCAGAACAATGTGGACTCTCTGCATCTCATCCCACCGCCATGACACCAAGTACTTATAATTACAGCTTTTAAATCTGGCCTTCTAATCTGGAATTTCTCTTTATTCTTAATTGCTATGCTTCAGAGCTTACCTCCAGTTTCCTGCAACTTCATAGGTTGTGGATAATGCATCAATTGCATGACCGACAACAATTACATAATCGTCGCAACAATTTCTTTATTAAAATTTCACCAATATGCTTTGAAACGGTTTGTCGAATAAAAAACCGAAATACAAATGCGCATGGCTTCTTGCGATGCCGGACGGGAGTATCCTTCTGTTTTGTGCTATTTCTGTTCATAAATTTTTTGATAATAGAAATTTTATTGAAAATTGACCACTTATATACTATTAACAAAATTATCAAATACATCACATTTTTATAATTGTCGGCAATCAGCTTGTAGATAAAGACAGTGTTGGCCCATAAATTACAAAGCTGTATCATGGTAGTCTTGTTTCGATGTTTTCCGAGGCGGTATAGAGTACGTGTGAAGCTTTGTATATGAAGCTAAGCTAGTCCACTGTTAACATAGAAATATGGCACAGCAACTGAATAGTGTTGCAAAATTTTTGAAAAAATCGATAACTATGTATGTTGTATTTAGAAAAGCTGCTACATAAATTGAATTATGACTTTTTAAAATGATGCTTTATGTTTAAAAAGACAGTATCCATTTTCTTTCTCAACATCTGCTGCACACATTTTTTCCATAATAATCAAATTTATTACAGCTGATTGCATAAGCAGTTTCGAAAAACTGCTACAGAAAGTTTGGGTATTATGTAAAATCATAATATAATTATTACCACGCGGATTTTTGAGAATATGCTGCAGAAATTTTGTGTAGCAAGAAACTATTTTCTTTACTACTCATTATTTATATAAATTCGGGGATTACGAAATCTGGCTAAGCAAATCGCATAAATTATCTCAGACGCCCAAAATTTGAAAATTGGCAGTGTTCAGATGTTCTCGTGTAATTCATGTGACTTTCACTCTATGACTATGAGTTAACAAATGCGATTTAGCTTTTATGCTGCTGCTGCTAGGTAATCTTTCGTATACCCGACACTAAAATCAGTAACAATTATATGCCGTCTCACGTATATATTTAGCTTTATTTGATATGAAGCAAGCATAACATATTGATTTTTTTATTTTGGAAACCGTTAACACCAATTGCAAAATCGCTGAATCAATAGCTCAGAATGAGCCGAATTGGCCTCTGCGATTTTGCAGTGAGTGTCGTAGTTTATGTATAAAACTAAAAAATTTTATATTACAAAAGGTTGTTATAGCTGATGTTAGTCAAAAATTGATCGAAGTAATAGACTCCGTTAGGAGTTTTCGGGCATAAGGCAGAGTTGTCCACACACAATCTTTATGGGATATGTATATATTAAACCACGCGCTATATTTTCCATTAAATTCTAATTCAATTTAATGTAAGAACAGCTGATTTTGGTATATTACATTAATTTTGTTCTTGCACGTTTCCTATTTATTCGCCTGCAATCGAACTGCATCAACTTTCGTTTCAATTTTCAGAAGTTTACTACTATATGAAAAACGACTATTTTTGTGACAAATAAAATTTCTGGCATGATTCACACAACTGAGCAATCATTTTCTATTAGTACGCAAAATTTGTAGGGCAGATTGTTAGAAAACGGCTACAATTTGTACTGCAATAAAACAATTTTAAATTAAAATTACGTCACAATTTTTATCTTGACAAACGCAAACGTTATTTTTGTGCAGCAATTTTCTGAAAGTGGCAAAAATTATGTAACAGTTTTTTTCATAAAATTTCAGTGCTATTATGCATTTCATAAATAAGGTGCACGAGGTCTGTCGGCTTAAAGAGTAGGTTTTTGCGGCTATTTGTGTGAACTTTTATCAAATTTTTCCCCAATTTTGCCATATTTGCCAACATATGCCGACGAGGGGTGGTGAGTGGTGGTGGATTTTCTACGCTTTCCAGGCGTAGGAGTGTATGAGTCTTGAGGGGTCCGACAGGTAGGGCGGTAACTCCCGTACCCCCTCCCACCCGTTGTGCGCATCTGTGATTTCAGAGTGAATGCTGCGCAGCTTTCCATATAATATGGTTAAATTTTCAACAGTAATGTTTGTCAACACTTTGTCATACTTATGTCACGGCATTTCTCGAATTAGCGCATAACGGCTCTGTATGTTAGTCTTTATTAAGATAATAAAACATTTAATATAAAATGGTATGTATTCTGATGAAATGACGAATCGCTCTTTTACAAGCTAAATATTATCGTTGAGTCTAAATCATTAAGTCATAGGAGTCCAAAGGCCGTCCGTTTAGGGAAGTAAGTGGTCCTAGCGGGGTAGGGGTACGCGGCGGGGGTTAAACAGCTTGTTGGTAACGAAACGTTCGGCGTGCGTAGAGAGAGCAGGGCCTCAGAGCTAGATAACAATTATATAAGGTAACCTTCTACCTATGCCTACCTATGCCGTAGGTGTTCCAGCAATAGTTCAATAAACACACCAATAGAGAATATATGTTGCAACACTAAATGCTATGTGCATAAGACATAAAATGAATGATCTCGTTGGGGTTCAACAAATCATAACTAGAAATCAGTAATTTGTGTTTCGAAATTGCATAATTTTTACGAGATTTTATATCAAATCTAAAAATCTATATATATAAACTTTTTGGAATACGTTTCCGTGCCAAGCGCAGTATCAAAACTTTACCGAAACACCTGCTGGTGGACTGATTGGCATATGTATCGCTAAATTTTTGTAAAAGTTGTTACCGATATCAGCCATTATAATATTTATGTGTATATGTATGTCCTTTAAAACATTAGGAACATCGTTAATGTAGCGCTGATAACACGAATTGTCTATTCTATTTCGTAATTTTGTAATGATGATGACCACGAGCCCACAATAAAATGTTGTACAATACTATGACGCTCGGTCATGCTTGTATACTTTGTTTTACCGGCAATGTGATCGTTTTTTGGCCTGCTATCCTAAGAACTGCAGCAGCGCCTAATTTACCGTCGCCAAATTTCCTTGATGAGGTATCGACTACTTCTAGAGATCTCACAGTGTTTAATCACACATTCAACGAAACGGGGGTTTCGATACTTCTCAAGAAACTTTGGGGCAGTCGATACCACATGTGTGCGCTTGCAGGAAGTTTTGACTTCGCGGATACCCACGAAAATTATAGACCTTTGCACCGTCACTAGGCCCGTGCCCGCGCGCTCAGGAGAATTTTTTTCAGCCCGCGAAGCCCGCAAATTGTAGACTTATATGGGGGTTTGGAAGTTAATTATTACTGACTTAATAATATTCTTCTTCATTTAATTCATATTAGTGCATTATTTGCTAAAGCGGCATTGGTTGCCCACGCTACACGGCGAAGAAAGTGACGACTTTCATCACTCACCGCTGCCACACAAACAGCCACCTTAAACAAAACGCTTCCCAGCTAAAGATACTGGGCAGTTGGTCAGAGCGCCGACTGAATATTCCGCTTAGTTTTCGGACTGATATCTATTAACACAGCCCTTTAGGTGATGCCCACTAAAAGAAACTAATTATCCACTCTTTTGGACAGCGCTCAGCAAAGAGAACAATTTAGTCATTTGGATGGGAGCGGCCGCTGTTTAATTAAGGAAACTAGGAAGCCGCCATTTGGTGGCCAATAAAAGAAATCATCAAGTATATAATTTTGACAGCGGATGCTAAATGCATCCGCCAACTGTTCAGGACATTGTTGATTAAGCGGGACCACTGTCTTTTTGGTGCCACTAATCATGTGGAACCGTTAATAGAGCTGACTGCTGAATATGCAGGATTATGCGTGTTACGGCTACCCACTACTCTTTGGTATACCCGCGAGTACCCATACCTGCGAACACCCGTACCCGCGCTCAGCGATGGTCGATACTCATCCAAAGAACTATGAAGATTACCAAATACAGCCCAACGAACTTTTTGGTACCCCTGCAGTTCTTGGTAGGTCAAAAAGATCACATCAACATTGGACTCTTCTGCGAAGTTTCTATAATACGTCTTGGCATGACGATTCCATTGAAAATATTCACATTACAAGTACTCAATGTAAAAAGAGAGATCTAGTATTGCAAAGGTAATGCATTGTGTTATACTACAGTGGTCAATACTGTCAACAAAGCACGCGTAGTCATTTGGTAAGGGGGCAAATGAACTATTCCCATTTCGGTAATGGGAAAATTTATTATCTCTTTCGAAATATATGGACTATGAAACTGTGCATATTTTTCCGATATTGCGCGCCATAGAGCATCTTCATTGACTGGATTTTTACTGTAGATTACACGACCTCGTTGCTCAATATTTCTGGCAGCCACTCACGTATACGAGGCATCCGATGGCGTTCGAATAACGCCTGGTGCTGCGGTTGTATCAAGGGCTGATGTTAGCCTATAAACTGCGGCTGCGATGTAAGCGACCTGGCGCTCAATATTTTCTAGACGCTCATTGTTTATCGTCCTCCCGACAATATAGTGTAAGCCGATCATGAGCA
>JASANE010008937.1:0-14804 GCA_030248225.1 Trileptium ribeirensis | reverse complement strand
CTCAAGGGTCAACATTAACTACTGAAATTTTAACCCTATTCTTGGTCAGACCCAAGAGACTAGTGTGCTTAGCAGGCCGCAGGCGCGCTTAACGGGGTGTGTTCGGACCCCGCCCGAAAGGTTGTGCACGTGTCTAGTATCGGGTATGATTTCTGAGGTCCCCCACGAGGCTAGCACCGACACCTGCTCGCAGGCCATGGAGCTTAGCCGCTATTCCCTATCTTTAGACTCATCGGAAGTTATTTAGGTCTATTTTACTGTGATAAATGTTGGAATAAAACGTGAAAGTGTCCCTAGAAATTTGAAGCTCAAGACGGGTTACCTAGTTAAAATCGCGGTATGCATTGACCTATGTGGCACCCACAGGGTTCCGACAGGCCCTGTGAGTTTAATGTCGGACTATCAATGGCGTAGCATGCTTCCTCAATAAATTATATCTCGATGAAAGTGTAGAATCCCTAGTGAACTTTCCGAATTATCGCCAGGGACGAGTTAACTTTTTGACTGTGTTCCTTAGCTTTTACTCCTCAGTTCCAGTAAAACGCAAAATAAATTAAATAGAAGGCCATGCTCGTCAGGGCTTGCGACATTCTCACACACAAGCCATGACGGGCAGTGCCTGCTCGTCCGAGCGGACAAACCAGAAAAGTCCCTCGTCTCGATAAGAAGTAACGCGGTACTCGGTGTATCAAGATACAACGTTTATTTACGAAGATCAAAGCTTATCGATGGGACGAGTGTTCCTAAAAGCCTAGTAGTATCTTGCTATGGTCGCTGCAGTTCAATACAGTATGGTGGCACGGGATGTTTGAAAAATGGAGAAAAAGGGAGGAGCGTACGCCAGGATATTCGCCAGGTTGCGAACTAGGGGCGGTTATCCCTGCTTCTACTCAAGGTTAGCGAACTAATCAGCTATGCAGTGCACTAAGCAGGGGCCCTGAGTGCTTCGGAAATCGCTCCTCAAGGCGGGGCGCTCGGCGTGCACGAACCTACGCATAGCGACGAAACTTGGCCGGCGCAAACGGAAAGGCGGTGTTCCAAACCGACTACACGAGCTTTGCAGTATGGTTACGACACTGCTTAGAACAGGGGCTAAAATCACAAGGTACGTCAAGGACGCTCCACCATTTACTTTCAGGATACTCTTGTCCTACTGCCTGTACATAGAATCGTAAGCGTGTTCGACAGCCTTACCTACCTAACAACACGACAGACCGAATGGGAAGCTGAAGAAGGGGCGGAGCAGAAATTCCTCATATCTAGACGGGGGGAACGCGGTCGAGGTGTTGGGCGAATGTTGCGTCCTCCCGGCAGCCTACCAGGCCGCCTCTAGGGGCGAGTCCAGTCGCTTGGTGTCAATTTAATTCCTTTCGCTGGGATTTTGGGTGAGGGCACGTTTTCAGGTTAGACTCACCTAGCCGAAGGCCAGATTGGCCTTATCTCTATCCGTGGGGCCGTTTGGGATCATCAGGCCAGGGGCGGTCGGCCCCGGACGCATTTGCGTCTTTGGTTTCTTTCTTTGGTTGTTTGTCTTTTGCCTCTCTCTAATCGTACTTTTTCTTTTATGCACTGCAATAATGCAGTGCCTCAACTGCACTGTACTGCAGTTGAGTTATTATCGACATAATATTCGATGTTCCTATAACTCTGTGGCTGACTGGTTAAGACAAATAAAACTGCAGCGGACTTAAATTCCCCGTGCAGGATCAATTCACAATATGGAAAAATATAACTGGCCGACACTGAAACTATAGAAAAAGTGAAACTGGGCATACATAGTACATAGCCTAACGGGCAAACCGAGTTAAAATCAAAGAAAAGCTAGACTCAGCGATCCACTCGCTCCAAAAAGAAAAAGGGGTTTTGCACACGCCCGGTTTGGGGCCGAAATGGCCCGGGCGAGGAGGTAAGTTTTCTTTATTTTTAGAAAATCCTAAAATTTTGTTTGAAGGCGGGGACACAATGTGTTCCTCCCGCAAAGGCGGTGTCTAGTGATGGCTCAGGGGGCAAGCTTTAATTCCGTTTCTTTTAGACAATGGTCTCGAGTGAAGACCATTGCGTAGTGCAATGGTGAACACCGGTAAATTTAAGTGTTTTAGTCACGTAGTTATTTGGAGTCAAAACTGGTGTATCAACACAAAACGATGCACCATCGTCCCAGGTCAATGTCGGCGGAATTTCGTTCGGCTGGGGGCTTGCTCCTCCAGCTCATTTTCGAGTAACCCGGGGTCTAGAGGGGCGTCTAAAGTTAATCCGGTCAGTCGTCACAATGAAATTTGTACCTAGGTGAGATATCAACTAAATTTGTGAAAACGCCTTAGGGTCGGTGTCAAACGATCATACCGAGACGGTCCTTAAGCAACATTCAGCGTAAGTAGCAAACACCTTAAGCTCAAGTGATGATACCTAGAATTTGATCTGTCTTTTGTGTTCCCAAATTTTCTTAACTCAAAAAGCAAAACGAAATTTTAAGGGTTTCCTAAAACCCGACAGAGGCTAGTCCTCCGTCCCTAATCTGCGATTCTGTCCAAGCTCAAACACGGCATGAGCATTGAACGGTCAACTAAGCTGCAAATTTGGAAACCAAAATAGCAAAACCATTGAACAATTCCCTACTTTCCGTGGCATCCACGTTCAAGAAATTTTACCGTGGTCGGCTCAGGAAAAGTCGTTGATCCTAACTCAAAAGAGACAAGTCATGTAAAACCTGGACGAGAGGCGTCCATTTTGTTGTACCCTACCTAAGACCACGGGGAATCAGAAAGACTTCGACTTTGTCACCTACAATTTGTCACCATCCCGTGCAATCACTCAAGATGCCCCAAACGGGACTCGACGTGTGGAGGTTTGTCAACGAACCTATTATACCGCCTGTGAACGACCTGTCACTGTTACATCCGGGGAAAATAAATCCCCGTGCACTCAGTTCTCCTGACTTACAATACTTGATCCGGGACAGCAATCGCTAGTCCCCTTCCGCGATGGCAAAAATAGTCCAAGTGGGTCCTCCGAACGTCGAATCCAATCGCAAACGCCAAGAGAGAAAACACCAGAAAGCGCCAAAAGTTAACATTCAAACACAAAAGAAAATTGCGTCGGAACCGGTCAGTAGAGTCGACCGAACTCCGCGCTGCCGAAGTCCCACTGATTCGACGAGTCGACGCGTTGGTCGTCGCCTCGAATTTTCGGCCCATAGTTTAGCATAGCGATTTCGTCGCTATCCAATCGTCGTTGGTCGGGCAACGCCCATTTTCTTGGGTTTTAGTTCAGTGCCCAATTGGGGACACTTCCGGAAAAATGAATCTTGACGGTTACCGTAAACCGTCGATGTCCTTAAAGAGAGTCGGCTTCAATTAAATTTGCCGACATCAAGTTTGAATCTTCTGAGTACTCGGAAGTTGACCATCTGTGAGTTTTGTCCCGATTTTCCCAAGAAAAGAAATTTTTGAAGTCCCAATTTCCCGTCCTCATCGCCGGATGTCCAGCGAAATCGGATCCTAAACTCACAGTGTTTGAACAGTTTCCGGTCCCAGCTTAACTTAAACTATTGCGAATACTTTCGGGGCACGCAATTTCCTTCTTCAGCCCCAATTAGCGTGACAATCTGCTCATAATTTGACTATCTGTTTTTCCCAGCGCATCCCGAGTCGGCAAACATTAACTCGGCCTTTGTGGTCTTCGACTTGGCGCCCTGCTAATTGAGCTAAATCAAGCTTTGAAGATGACCTTCGCTCATGAGGACATCCAAAAGCATCGAAAAGAATCAAGCTTATTTGAAATTTCATGTCAATGCCTATGTTTCGAAGTCCCGCCGGGGGAACCGGTGACGGAAAAACGTCCGTCTCGGTGCCAGAGACGGGACAAACCTTAACGTCCTCCTAACTGCTCAGGGCCCCTAGGGTCCGCGGGAGGGCCCTAAAGTCGCCCCCCGTCCGTCCCCCCGTATAATATATTTCTTACATGTAAATATAATATATAGGTAGACATACAAACACACAGACACATACACATACTACACACAGTAGACACACTGGCGTCCTGAGCGACAGAAAGGTCGCTCAGGATAAATACACACACACAACACCTCAAACACAACAACAACAAAGCGACAAAGAAGAAAACCGACCAGAAACGTCGGTTAGAGAGAGAACGAGGACAAAAAGCGAAAGGACAGCGAGGACACGAATGGGGCGTGGGAAGGGAAGCGGGACAAGGGGAATCCGGGAGGATTTTCGAGGGGCTGGGGTCAGATTCGATCCCAGGACGGAAAACGGGGTCGATTGATACCAAACACAAGGGGGGAAGACGTAGAGGCGCGTCGGGACCCATCTATGGGTTTCGATGTGTATTAGTGTGGGGAGCTTTAGCGGGCTCTCCTGCGTTAACGGTTGAGGCGGAGCGACACCCGCCGGGTATCGTTGGACTCGTCGTCCAACGACAATTTAAATGAGGAGTGATATCGCTGCTGGAGCGGCATTGGTAAGAACGGTACTAAAATCGCGGCGATTAGAGAGAGTAGTGGCTACGGTAGGGGCGCTTATGTTGGTTGTCCAGGGTTAACGGGGCGGCGGATCGAGACCCGCCGGGCATTTTTGAAGATGTCTCACCGAGACGAATCTAATGAGGGGCGGTTCGCCCATTTTAGAGTTGAGCGAAAAATCTCGATTCACCGGTGCCCATCAGCGGTCGACAATAGCTTTCTAGGCATATTTGCGTGGCTACCGCGAGTCAGCAGGGACTCGGACGGAGGTCCAGCACATATCGTTGGGTTCAACTAGTCACGATGAACAAAACGAGGGGTCGCATGCTCCGGTTCGACCGCGGGTAGGGCGACGAGAATGTCGGAAAGCGGGGTCTTGTATTAGTTGCATATTACAATGGGCTGCAGAAACGAAGCGGTTTTACCTAAAGGAGTTGTCCACAGGGTACGCACACAAATAGATACATTTACATATTTGATATATGGTATGTCCTAAATATATGGAAGGTAACAATCCGGGTTCCACGTTTACAATCTCACCTAGCGTAATGTAACACGAAGCACGCGTGGCGACGCCCCTGCGCTTAGCATAAAAAGCATTAGATGCTAAGATTATTTTAACTAGAATTTCGTGACTCGGCATTATGTCCTTCGGACGTTACATTCTATAACAATACCGCATATGTGATCCCATGATGCTTTGTCGTTTTACTTTACGTATGCACACGAGTCCTGTAACAAGGCTTACTCGTAGTAATACATATTTGTATATGTTCTTCATATATACATTATACAAATACTGTGAAAAATCGCAAAAGTGCTCACGTGAGCGATATGATTGTTGTTTTGGCTATCGATTGGTTGTGTGTCATTGTTAAGTTTTAAGTCAGCACACAAAGTAGCATTATGCCGACAATAGTGCACTGTGAAATTACGCAAATTACGCTGCAGGTGGTTTCTTTGCTCATGCGTTGTGTTTTGACTAAGTTCTGTGCAGCTATGCACTAGAAACTATTTCAAGCAGGTGGTTCTTGTTTGTAGGTGTAGATGGTCCAGAGTTGTTTTCGATCGTTTATTGAATTTTGTTGCATATGACATATGATTGCCTTGGAACGACTTTGTTTGTACTGCGGTGGAATAAGTCAAAACATTATGCTATTAATAGTCCTGTAGTTCTCGGAATCACTGAGAGATGACATTCAAGTGAGTCGAAGCTTGGGTATTTAAGTCAGCACGCACTCTGCTCTAAGCCTCACTTTAGTTCGACAGTCAGAGAGTTTGACGGCTGTTGTTTAGCCTCACTTCAGTTATTCGTCAGTCTTATTCTTTAGTTATTGCGCGATAATTTAGAGTTTTGTTCGTTGGTTGGTTCGCTAACTATACTTCTACTTCTGTGGTTATCGTAAGTCAGTCTTATATTATGGTTTGGACTTTACGGTGGTATTAACAGGTTACTTCTGTTCCTAGCAGCTTAAAGTGTTTGGACATTAGCACATTTGTATTACGGCATAGAGGCATCCCTGCTTTTCAGTTACTTACGCTGCAGCATATCAGCATTGTATTATTGGGCGATTATTATGGACAGTCACGCGGCTCGTGGATATTAAAGCGGTATAAAGATTTTTTTGTGAAGAAGTAAAGATAGAGACACTACGGTATGATCATGAGTATTAAAGAGCATGTGTTCACTTTTGCGATATTTTAACAAATATTCTTCTCTTTTGTGGTTGGAGATGACTGATTGGTCAGTTTGGTGGATTTTGTGTTGTGGATTTTGTACGTACGTATTTGCTCATCATTTCAATTAGTGTTATTTGTTTTGAACCGCAGTACATTTACAGGGATTACTCATACTGAACCCGCGCATACTTCTTTTGCTGAGAATTGAGAGTGGAATTGTTTAAGTATACACGCATAGACAGTGATAGTATTAGAGCCTAGAGGCCAGGCTGGTAATTGACTTTGAGTACTTTGAGATATTGATTTGGCTTAAGCTGTAGATTGGATTAAGCGTAAGAGTTCATCGTTTTTTTCGTAACGACAGTCGAACATTTCCCAAAGTCCAGAGTGCTGATTTTCTCTATAAAACCCTAGCGTTCGACTGTTCTTCGTTACAAAGCGCTTATGCGTAACAACGTTTGAATGTTGTTGCGCATAAGCGCTTGTATGTAAGAACATTAGCAATGTTGTTACATACAAGCGCTTATGCGTAACAACGTACGAATGTTGTTACGCAGAACCCGATTTGCGTAACAACTCACGAAGGTTGTTACATACTATCGAATGTATCGTTTTCATACACACGTGTGTATATGCTGACGATGTCGAGTAAGCGCACACATTTCTCTGTGAACGACGCACAACCTGATTGTGATTAAGACTCGTTTAAAACTAAACACATGTGCCTGAAGTGGAGTCCATCATGGTAAAATCTTAAAGGCGAAATCTGGAGCAGACGGTAATTAATACTAAGATAGGGACCGTTATTTAGTTATTGATAAATACATAATTGTATACGACAGTCAGGGAGTAACCGGAATTCCGGTTCCGGCGAAAATTGTGTTCCGGTTGCGGTTCCGGCAAAGGGCAAAAACCATACCGGAACCGGAATTCCGGTTTAAAATTTTGTTTGAAATTTTCCACATTTTTTCTTCATCTCTGATCCAAAAATATGTAATATATATTATACAATGATCAAGCTCCAATACAACCAAGCAAAAGAAAAGATTAACTAAGCAATTTGTCGTGTGAAACGTAAGTAGGACACATAATTTCAGTAGAAAATTTTCATTATAACCTGCAAAAGTTTGTTAACAAATCAAAACCAACTTGATGCTTGTAGCAACTATTTTACACATTCAGAAGTCTCCGGATTACGTTCGAATTAAACCAGTCCAACTGGGTAACAGAGTATGGCTTACATAGAAGTACTTAGCGTATGCTTGGCTAATATAAATTGCGCCAAGCGGCAGCCAGTGCGTTTGTAAACTTTGTAAATCAGGCGAAATTAAAGTGAAGGAATGTTATCTACAACGCAGCCAAAAACTGCTTTCTTGGCAATGAACTGGATTTATTGCAACTGTGCGAGCAGTATAACAGTTTGTCTCATTTATAGCATTATGATTAGAAAGTTATCATCATTATCATCTAACTGACGGGCATCGTTTGTCCAACGCTAGCCAAAACAGTGCCTCTTACCACTGATCAGAAAATTACTTTTTATCTAAAAATTTTTCCTGAATCATATAAACCAATAATTTCAAATTTCCTACAGAACAACATCTAACAAACGTATGTGTAGTAAAGGGAGGCGAATAGGGACAGAGCGAAAGCGTTTATTCTTCGCTCTATGCATTGTAAGCACATTCAGTTTGACGCAGTATACGCAAGGGTGTATAGTAGAAGGCATTTTTGCTCTGGGTGTCCAATAAAACGACATATTGATCAATAAATAAACATTATTAGCTTCTTCAGTCTCTTTAAAGTTTCAAAACGGCAGTAATGTCATCCCAATACATTAAGTTTAATGTAAAAGTTATTTTTAATGCATTTTAAGTCGACTATACCTTAATTTCTTCCTTCATATCTTTTACTTTATATAAATTTCGAAGACCAGGTTCCGGATCCGGTTTAAATGGACAGTTGCCGGTTCCGGTAAATTTCGGTTCCGGTTATTTTCTGACGACAGTTTACTACTAATGCTTTCGAAATCGTGCGCCTCGTTTTAATACTACAGTCATTTCTGGCGAGCAGTATAATTTGTGTTGCGTTTTCTTCCGGGTTCTGGTGTGGTCCGCAAATTTCGTATCAGCTGCAACACCCAGTACCTAGCGGTCATATGTAAACAAATCCTTTTATTCACGAAATATCTGCTTTCTACACCGGTGAAAACAGGTCAGAATCAAATGTTAACCAGTACCGCGCCACAAGCTACGTATTAGTTGATAAATGGGTATCAAAATTATTTATTATTATTAAGTTTTCGTTGTAACCAATGCATTTTTCATTGTCGACCATAAATTTCGGGGTTAAAATTGGCTCAGTAAGGGGTCGCGTTTTAGTTGAACGCAGATTACCGATTGGGGGTCGCATTGGGCCGAATAGGTGTCGTTCCGCCTTCTCATAATCCGAAAGCCCAGTAATGTGCGTGTCCTTACTTCCTTATTTGCTAAATTGACTAAAGCTACATTCGGAAGTGTTTGAGTACTGTCTACCCGATGTTCTAGTGGTTTGTGTCACAACGTTGATTTGTCGTATCCGAATATTTAAGCTGTGTTATGTTGCGATTAAACGCAATCTATGGTTCTACTGTGACTGAAACTCAAACATTTTCGTTTTAAAAACATCTTAGGTGGACGGATTTCGACCAGTTTTTTACAGCAAACGTGATGACGATATGCCTTTAGTTGAACGCGAACAGCGCGGATGATAAACTCATTTTGCTAAAATGAAATTGCACGAGATTATGCTAATGGTCGCTTTAATCCGTTTTCTGACGGTGTCTGAAACGTCTTTGTAACTGATCAAAAATAGAAACATACAGCCGAATAGCACATTGCTTTGATATTGCAATTATTATAATAATTGCCGAACACAAACCCTGAGCCAATTTACGGCAATTTAAACGTATTTTTTCTGATTACATTTGGGATAAAAAGTGGAGATTGTTTTTATTAGTTACCAGGGATTCAACGGAATTTGATAAGGTTTTCGGTAACTTCTTTTTATGTACCACTCACTAAAATGCAATCAATATAATTTTGTGTTCACAAAAATTTATTACGACATTAAGCATTATCTTTATTGTAATATTTTAGGTGTAAACATGAGCGCCATACCAGGCTTTCTGGAGGTAGTCGATTTGCCGAATCGACGTGTAGCTTATCTGGGAGTACCGGAACCTCGCCGTTACCCGTCGCTCACTCAGTGGAGTTGTAGTCTAATGAAGCCGGCATTTCATGTTACATCATGTGGTCCTGAACGAGTCGCAACTGTAGACGTTCAAGGATGTTTGAGGGTATGGGAAGCTTCACAGGCAAGTGTAACTTTTCTATGTTGTTTCTTTTCTTAAAGGAACCATGTGACAAGAACATTGGAACGTGTAATAGTTGATCATATACAGTCACGGACAGAATTATCTGCAGAAAAACGCAGGCGCACACGCGCAAATTGGTTTAAAAGCATTTGCAGCATGCGTGTGTGTTCTGTTAATTCTGTCGCGACTGTGTGTTGAATAATATGATTTGCATAATGTAAGGCTCTATACTGCTAGTTTTTTTTCTGTATTTCGGTAGACTTGTCGGGGTCCGAACGTTTAAACACAGTCGCTGTGAGCATGAACTAATAACAGAGGTACAGTACTCGCCAAAAATGACCGTCGTATTTCGAGCGAGCGAGTTCAAGCGAGTCGCGACCGAGTCTCGAGCGAGTGGCTCGCTCGAGATTTCGCAACTATTTAAATTAATAGAAAATTCTATTTTTAGAACAAATTTATTTCGAGTGAGTCTCGAGCGAGTATCGAGCGAGTCGCGAGCGAGCGACAGTCATTTTTGGCGGGTACTGTATCGTTTTAGCAGTATTTCAAGTAAGGAAGTAGCCTTCAAACGATAAAGAAGGGTTATGGTGACCAAAAATGGTATCTTTGCCGTTTTTGCAGAAAATTACATTCTCCCGACATGAAATTCATCACAATCAAAATCCGCTGATTATTATACTATTTACGCCTTATTTTAGATTCTGCGCAGGCGACCTGTTTGTTTTTAAAAATGTTGGCAGAATTAGATCGTATGCACGACAAGAACGAAATCATATGTCACCGATTTAAGTGCAACATTTGAGTTTTCATTAACTCAAGCTATCTTTTTAGCTGTTACTGCATCCGAGCAACACTGGATGTAGTAGCAAATATTTTACAGTAATCGCCAAAAATGACCACCACATTTGAAGCGAACGAGTTTGAGGCGCGAGATTTCGAAACAACTATTTAAATTAGTAGTAAATTCTATTTTTAGAACAACTTTATTTCGACCAACTCGCGAGCGAGCGACGGGCATTTTCGGCGGGTACTGTATGTCTGGAGTAAATTATAGGTTTATAAAATTTCACATATGCTCTTCCAAACTGGGTTTTTGCGATGTTGTACATCTTGAGAATGAAACTTGAATCACCCACTGTATGGTCGGTACCGGGGCATGGCTGCAGATTTCGATTTAATATCTTAATCAAACTCACTCTGTCTCGTTAGCGACAATAATTGCTAATATATCGCTAACTTTGTAAACAACAAATTTTGATAAACATTTTTGTCTTTAGAAAATATTTGCTGGCCTGTTGAAAAGTCGATTACCACTCCAACTAGGTTTTTATGCACTATTCCGTAAGAGCCGTAGGTTATTAGTCAGGCTACTCACTAAATTGTTTTCATTTAAGGGCGCCCTTGCTAGCTCGTTATCGTCATGGCAAAAGTCGATGGGTCTGGAAGACTCCGGAGAATTAGAGCTAAAAATCGGCGACAGAGAAAGTTCGGAGACAGCTCCCGATTGGAATATCCTTCGCGAACCGACGCACGGCGTAGTTGACCCAACCGGGGCGCCTCATTTTGGTGGTGGAATGTTTGCTGGCGGATCAGGTTAGGTATACACACATGTCTAAAGACAACGCGGAATTTATATGTTATAATACGTGGCAGGATTTTGTTAATTTAAACTGTGTTCTAGATATGTTTTTCAAACTACTGGTTTTGGTGCCACCACATACATGTGGGCGCTAACAAGAGCCAAAATTTGTAAAATCCATTATTTGAGCAAAGACGTCAGGTGATATCATTAGATTATTTTTTAAAGATAAACATATTTACCATATTGATGAAATATTTTGTACGCACGGCTTTATAGCCGTAAGATAGATACCGGGCTTTCCAAATTAGAGGCCCCTGGCATTTTTCGGTTCTCACTGGTTCAAAACAGGTGCCCCCGGTGGTTCATAACCCCTGGCAAAATTTTTTGCTCCCCGATTCATTGCCTCTTGGCAAATCTTTTTGTTTCCAATCGGTCCGAATTACATAAAATTTGTACTAAAATTTCGTTCTGAATTCAAAAATTTTGTAAATTTTGTCAATATATGCTTCACAATAGCTTTTTTCTCCGTCAAAATCGTTTTAGCGATGTTTCTGATACGATTTTTAACCATTTTTCTCTTGCCAAAATGCCCCCTGGCAAAGTCGGGCGCCCTCCGAATCGGAACCAGCGCCCCTCCGGTTCATGCCACATGGCAAAATTTTCAGCGAATGGAGACCCTAGAGATATGTAACAAAATATCATAACTTTGTTTCATCTGCTAAAAGGTCACGAACAGATTGACGGATTTCCTTAATTTTTGTGTATTTCCTGTGTTTAAAGTTTATGATTTAGGTGGTTTCAACACAGCGGGACTTGGCGGCGCTGGAGGTCCATACCGTTTAGATATTGGGCAGCAAGTGTACCAAATTAACCAAGCTGCAAAGGATAACATCCCAGAACATATCCGTGAAAAGGCTCGTGAGATGGCCAAGCGGGCATATGAAAAACGACTCAAGGTACATGTATAATGTACTGAAATTGTGTAGTTTTTGCAAAATTGTTTATCAGTTGTACAACGTAAAGGAAAAGCACACAAAATTTGTTTGATTGGATGATGTTACTTGTATGAGAGCTATCGTTTGGTTTGTCGTCAAATTCTTGGATGATATCAATGAGATTGGAGTAAACCGCGAACTTTTTCATTAAAGGAGGATTTATAATTTGGCTCTTTAGATAAAAATATCAGTCACGGCCAGAGATAAATGTAATGAAATCGAAAACGTGGAAACTGCTATCAATCGAAATATTGTTTAGTCGAAATCAATCGTTATTTTTAAAATTTTAAACGAACTTAAGTGTAAACGAAATATCACAAAACAGTTGAATTTAATCAAAATCGACCATGAGTTATATGAAAGCGAAATCGACCATGAGTTATATGAAAGCGAAATCGGCCATGAGTTATATGAAAGCGAAATCGGCCATGAGTTATATGAAAGCGAAATCGGCCATGAGTTATATGAAAGCGAAATCGGCCATGAGTTATATGAAAGCGAAATCGACCATGAGTTATATGAAAGCGAAATCGACCATGAGTTATATGAAAGCGAAATCGACCATGAGTTATATGAAAGCGAAATCGGCCATGAGTTATATGAAAGCGAAATCGGCCATGAGTTATATAATTCGATGATAATATCGACCCTGAGTCGATATCAAAACTATTTCGGCCGATTTACTGTGCGTATTTTCTGCTTCTGACTGTATTTCGATTTGGTTTCATCTCGTGAGTTGTTGTGAGAATGATAATATTTAAAATTTTTAGTAATAGCGCAAAATAATTGCAAATGATAGTTGTAGCTTTTGAAGGACTCTACAACTGCGCTCCTGACGCTGTACCTAATTGGCAGGTAATACTAAAATGTTGATGTAATTTTCATCTAGTGTACGGCTCTCTTCGATTAAGCGTCTGCAGCCTAATATGCCGTGGTGCGTTTCACTCTGTCACTCATGCACTTTATGGGAGAGTCCCTTCCACAATGCAGACCAATAATATCCCCTTCTGTACTTCGTAAAAGAGAGTTTTGGATATAACTACATGGATGGTGTTTCCCCACGAAATGCAGGAGCAGACAGAAACGTGCAGCCAAAATAACCTAACGGTGCAAGTGCTTAACCTGAAGTGCGTCATACTCTTCAGAATAATACTCTCTTGTTATTACGCACATTAGTGTTAATGTTTGATACATAAAAGTTATATACATGCGCAAGTCGCATTTTTCTCATCAGCACATTTCTTTAGCCTACAGTTCGTGCTAAACACTTTGAAATGCTTCAGTTCTCGCTTAAAATGAGTGTCGCATTGCCAACGAGCGAGTTACTAACGACGTCCCACAAACAGCGATCGGGTGTCTTGCTCGAGGTTTTTTACCCATTAAATTAAAATTATTGAAATATTTTCAAATAAATTGTATTTGATTTGGTCGCGAACAAATCTTGAAAAGACGAAAAGAAATTTTAGGCGAGAGCTTCCATCTGGTTAGCCGTTATAAAACGAAATTTGCCTGTCTAATATTAGTTTATCAAACAGAAATTGAAAGAACTTGGTGTCGTAGCACATTAAGGTACACAATGAATAGGGTGAGCAGTGTTCATAAATGTTTAATAATGCAGCTGCAAAATTGTTCCGATAATAATTACTACGCCAAATACCAAAGATCTTATTTTTAAGTGTTGCCTGCCTTTGTTGTTTTAGGAAATTAAAATGAGTCCATACGATGCTGAAATGTATGAAAAATTCTTGGCAACTGTTGAAAGGGAAGTGAAAGCTTTGAAAAATATCATCGAAAGTCTTCATGTAAGAGCATATTATTATAGTCGTAAGGTGTGTTCACACATCAAACCTATTGCTCAAAAATCTGACTGTCATTTGTAGTTGAAAATTATGGCAAATCAGCATGCTTCAAATTTTGAGCTCAAATTTTTTCAAGTTCTGTTTCTTGTCCGATTGGCTGAAGCTAAATAAAAGTTATTTTCACACATTTAGATTCACCAAAAATGCCAAATTCTTGGAAGTTTTTAGCAAAAAGTACTACGTGTAAACCCAGGTTAAGAGTTTCTCGTGTTTAGCGAGTAGAGCAAACGGGTACCGTAAAACTATTGAACGATTTAACTGGTTGGGTCGAGCCAGACGAAACTAAAGCCAACGTGATTAACTCATTGTCTATATGCGAATCAAATACGAAAGGAATTATTGTTTCCTTAAAGTATGCACATTATGTAAGTTTGTGATAATGTAGAAAATTTTATCAAATTTACTGTGATAGCCTATGCGCCTGTTGAAAATTGGTTTGTCACTTTGTTAACACCTAACGTGGGTGCTCCGCTGCGACCGTTGAGTTAGGAATAGCGCTTTTATTAGCTATCCAGTACAAACCATAAACCATGATTAGGTCATGAGCAACGAGTGCGATATATGTGCTCAGTACTTGTAAAGAAATCAATGTTGAACCTTAAACAAACTCGGTTTTTTTTGTTTATTGAGGAAATACAACAGGTAACAAACCATTTAGTCTGATTTTGGCCCGAGAATTTTGTTACCCACGCTTCTTTCGTTACAGATCTCTGGATATTGGCAAAGTCTACTGCCCATCGCATAACATATACTTGCATTTTGTGGTGATACCAGGTCTAACGTTTGATCGAAGACATCGTCTTAATGGTAGCTGCACTGAATTTATACCACTCAAGTTCGAAATGCTGAATAC
>JASANE010008936.1:0-44976 GCA_030248225.1 Trileptium ribeirensis | reverse complement strand
CCGATAGGAAATCCTACATCACCAATTAATTTAGATCAAGTTACGCCATATGAGATTAAATTTGAAAAATCAATTAGGAAATCTCCCTCAGTCATGCGGAGATTCGAACCATGGTTTTGTATTACAGACAGACAGACACCAGAAATAGAATGGAGGAAGAGATAATATTATTAGTAACAAGTCTTAGGTTTCCTTACACACCACATATTAAAAGGTACTAATTTCTTTATCATCCTAGGCACAATATGGTTTACATGGTGATGGGTCTCTAAACATTAGGACAAAACCCATTTGGGTTTAAAAATAAGCACTTAAAAATTTAAAATCAAAACTCAAATCCTTATATTTTGGGTTAATAAACGCAAATCAAGATGTTCATATTTGAGGACCAAAAACATATTTGGTTGAGGATTGGGTTTTTAGCACCGTTGGGAATTTTCATCACCTGTTTAAGATATCGGTAACTGATATCATGTACAGCCCATGTGGTGGCAACGATCGCTAACATAAACCACAGCTTTTGCCTTACTATAGATATATATATAGGCAGACAATCTACCACTTTAAAACAACAAATTAGATCCAGATAAAAATAAAGAATTTTTTGGCGGTTCGAAAGCAAGTATGTTTGAAAAAAAAGAACAAATTACATTTCACTTGCATGGTATGTTTTAAAAAAGGAACTAATTCCATTTCACTTGCATGGTAATGTTTTTAAAAAAAGAACTAATTCCATTTCACTTGCATTGTATGTTTGAAAAAAGGAACTATTTCCATTTCACTTGCATGGTATGTTTGAAAAAGGAACTAATTCCATTTCACTTGCATGGTATGTTTGAAAAAAGGAACTAATTCCATTTCACTTGCATGGTATGTTTGAAAAAAGAACTAATTCCATTTCACTTGCATTGTATGTTTGAAAAAGGTACTAATTCCATTTCACTTGCATGGTATGTTTGAAAAAAAGAACTAATTCCATTTCACTTGCATGGTATGTTTGAAAAAAGAACTAATTCCATTTCACTTGCATTGTATGTTTGAAAAAGGAACTAATTTAATTTCACTTGCATTGTATGTTTGAAAAAAAAGAACTAATTCCATTTCACTTGCATGGTATGTTTGAAAAAAAAGAACTAATTCCATTTCACTTGCATGGTATGTTTGAAAAAAAGAACTAATTCCATTTCACTTGCATTGTATGTTTGAAAAAGGAACTAATTCCATTTCACTTGCATGGTATGTTTGAAAAAATTGATTTTGTTTTATTTCTGTGCGTAACAGGAAGAGTACATGATGAAAGTCTGAAAAAGACCGTGACAACCATGTCACACTGCGTTATGTAAGCTGTCGGATAACGCGATCTGCATTTAGAGTCTTCGCTAAAAATGACTGTCGCTCTCTCGCGACTAGCTCAAAATAAATTTGTTCTAAAATAGATATCAAAATTATAATAATATTATTGATTGATATAATTGAAATAGTTTCGAATTCTCGACCTAGCCACTCGCTCTCGGTTCGCTAGAAATGCGACAATCAGTTCTGGCGCGTACTATACGTTATTTGGACCGGTTATAGGGAGGTGGAGTTTGCTTCGTTCAGCCTCATATCGCTAACGTTCGATCTGCTCCCCTTCTCCACTTTAGCTCTGCCTTCCAGCTTTGTTCCAAACGAAACCAGGAAGGGACATGACGACAGCTCGGCGGAGAGATTTCAAATCTCAAGGAAGGCGATAAGACTAAAGTTCGGGGCAGGAAATAGCACTATGGTGGAGTTCTGCCACCTCCCCCACCATAAACTGGAACATATAACGCAACAATCGTCCGCTTGATCCCACAGGGTATACAACGCAGTGTGGATTGACGGTCGTATTGTTTACCGAAAGTATATAATGGACTTTTGGTAAAAGTAATTTTTGATAGGTAAAAATTTTACTTACATTCCACGTGTGCCTCAAACGGCTGACGGCTACATTGCTGAGACCCAGAACGACAGCGTAAAACGAGAACAAGTCCTGATATGCTTTGGATCTGCAAAAGTGACCATCTATGAAAAAGAAAAAGTCATAATAATTTGAAACACATATTCCGTTACAAAGCGGTATGCATATAAGCAAATACACCGAAATTTGCTAATTCGGATACAGTTTCGCAAAGTCAGCATTATGTTTCCAGTTAGTGGATAATGAATACGACTTGAAGTTTTGACATATAGGGATAAATAACAAATAATTTTATAAACAGGAATTTACACTTCAGACGGTAACAAAGAGACTGGAAATTCAGCTATCCAACCATTCCTAAAACAAAACATAATTCCTGAATTTGTTTGTCGAGCTGACAAAGAGGTGGAGTCGTCCTAAAATAAAGCATTGGGGCGGTATCATAGTTACCGTGCTCCCTCCAAACATGTATTTTGAACCTACACTGCACTAATGAATTACTACACCGTTTTAACGCAAACTAATGAAGAGTTTTTGCTAACCTGCCTCCAGAAACAACAGAATAATTGTTTTTAAAGCAAATAAAATAGTCAGCTTAAAATCTGTAAAAGGATTGGAGCCAAGGTTAGATCAAAACAATCTAGAGAGTTGTCAGTAAATATAGCCATACGGACTACTATTAGTATCTCGCAAGCGAGGGTGAAAAAGAGCGACCGTGGTTTCATTTTTAAATTATAATTGTTTTGTTTAATCATCTGCAACAGGCTATGTTTGATGTATAACTGCCCTAAAACTCTGGAACACTGAACCCACTGAAAAGCCTAAAGCCTAGTAGACCAGAAACCCGTCGAAGTACTTGTGTTTGTCACTACATAACCAAACCAAAGTATTCAGCCTACCGCAAACCTATATAGACAATTCTTGATAGCTGTACACAATACGTGAACAAATAACTGAAGAAACACTACAATCTAGAAATTGGGTTCATTGACCCTAAACCCATTGAAATATGCACGCTGAGCTCTAGATAACCAAATTATTGTATTAAGCCTTCTAAAATACCTATACATAGACCATTCCTGATCAACTCCACGCAATGAACAATCAGATAGATGAAATCGCTCTACGTTTGGAAATCGGGTTCGTTGATTGTAAAACTCTTGAAACCGCATGAAAAAGTATAATATTGCAAATTTGGACTCCATACAACAAAACCACCGTATACAATGTGGTTGATAACTTAATAGACATTCATTGTAAGGCAAAAACAATCAATAAATTGTTCGCGCTCAGCTAAAAACATACCGTCATCACTTTTGCTATCGAGCAAAAAAATTCGAAATCTGACCATCCGAAAATGAGCTATGAATTACAGCGCCCTCAGTGGAGACTCCGCTCCATCCGTTTCAATAATATGTTACAACCAGAACAAGGGCTCAAAAATCGAACGAACTTTCGTTCGATTACGATTGTTTTTATTTAAAGGAGAATCCATCGTTCAGGTTAATTAATTGAATTAATTTAACGAACTTCGTTAATTTGGACTAAAAAAATTAATAAAATTTGTTAGTTTGCATTTGGTTTAGCAAATTTCGTCTAAACGATTCCATGTTATATATGGCAGATAATCTAGTTGCCTTGTATGTTGCCATGGGGAGAAGCCATGCTGGGGTTTAAGCACTGGATGCAGTCAGTAGCTACTTGATTTATTCTCAAATGACTGAAATCTTTCTTCATTAATATTCCTCCATTGATCGTGCCAAGGCAAACATACAACTGCGAGTTATATTTCGTTAAATAATAGCGGATACATGAGTACAGTATTATCTCGAGATCGTAAAAATTATCACATATCCAAGCCAACCACTTTTTCCAAAACGATTAGCTGTCATCAACAGACTTACTGCGCAGCTAATTTGATGAATTTTTTGAGCAAATTGACACGTTTGTTGAGATTTATACATAATACCATTTCGGTCGGAATCCAGTATTGAATTTCGTTGAAGCGGCGTATGAGGATGTCCAGATTTGATGGCACACGGCCAGCGCTTTGACTGAAATGCTCCCGACCAATCACCTGATACAAGTATTCGTATTCATGTGTCTGGAAAAAATTGCCGCTACAATATTAATTATTGTCCAGGTACATAACTATACATTACTGCACTGATAAAAATAATAGTATTTATGATTTTGGCATGCCACAGTTTTTCAAGGAATTTTAGTTGCAGGGACAAACCAAACTGAGGAGTTGCATATTATATCGATAGATGATTGACTTTTGAAGCGAAAGCGTGTAATTATCGTTTAATAAGTTGCGTTGTATAGTAGCGAAAACGTGTATCCCCATATACATTGCCCTTGGTGTGCTGTGGCAAACATTTTTGCATTTGTATTACAAAGCTGGAAATTTCTTTAAACCTTAGTTGTTCGGTGGTATTTTTTAATTTAGAAATAACAAGTATATTTGCGGTTCAAGAATTTTCGCTTTTTAAAAGGCTGCAATTTGTTCTGCTGGCAAAAATATTGGCGTATTCCAAAAATGCCGCTTAAAGTTAAGGTAAGTCCCTTTTTTATATATATATATGTATATATTTTTGGGTATTTATGTCTATATTGCTACCGTTTGGATTTATCTAGGTCCTAACTAGTATTAAATGAAACCTGATCAGAATTGTTCCCATACCGGAAGACGAACAGTCAGGTAGTGTTCATTACGTGGACAGATCAGTTTTTAGATTGCAGTCAGGCTTTTAAGCAATCAAAATACATAAACTAAACAGCTTTTTGAAACAAATGTTAGTTACTATATTCTGAGGATATTTGGTGCCACGATTTCTCTAGAATAAGCGTATATTGCTGTTAATATTAATTTTGGATTAGTTGGTTGGTATTTATTTGGCCCTACTTTTCTCTGTTGCTTCTGTTAAAAATGTTCCAGTTCAATCCGAAATTTAAATTATTTATATGTGTCTTTACAGTGAATCATCTTGTTTGATTTAGACTACAGCTATGAAATACTGATATCCATTAACCTAGTTTATTAGGTATCGTTGCATTGGAATTAAGCATTTATTAATGCTTTATATAGGCTAGCCAATATTTGAAAGCAGCTGTCAGAAAGCCAAATGTATCCACACGAAATCTAGTTTTAGAAAGTCGACATTTCGCTTTCTCATTTGCAACGTCGATTCGATAGAGTGCTACAGTGCGACTCATTCTCACTGTTCATTACAAAAGTCAATAAATTGACTGTAGGCAAAGTAATTGCTACAAGTTTCCATGGTCGTGAGGACAAAATAGAACCTCAATTATAACAGCTGCGCATAGAAATGTTGCTTATGTAATAATATCGACGTGACGCTGCTGCATTACGCACTTCCCAGACGTAATGCCCATACGACCCCGGCTATCGTGACTTCAAGGGCGGACCTGACGGGTTTCAATTACTCGAATATCTTTTCCCGCGCGAGTCAGGCCCAAGAAATGACGGAGCTTAGCAAGCCGCAGGAGCGCTTCACAGGATGTGTTCTGATCCTGCCGGACGGGTTGCGCACGTAGTCTACGAGGTACTACCTTTGAGGTCCCCAGGGAGGTCGGCTCCGTCACCTGCTCACAGGCCAAAGAGACCGTACCACTATTCCCTATCCACGTTCAAACCGGGAAGTGTAAAATCCTTTCTGACTTTCTGTAAAATGAGAAATTTATTTAGTTTTACTGTAGCCAGTGGCCCCCACTAGGGTCCGACAGATCCCTAGACGTTTAACGTCGGATCCGCGCGTGTCTATGTTTCCTATTTTGGGTGCTCAGCGTGAGTGTTAAGTTTCTTTCCTGATAAGTCGCACCAGTCGTACCTTTACAACAACGGTTAATAAACAAATTAAATTGTAATCGGCGAGTCACGCTGAGGTTTGCTTCTTCGATGCGCGTGTCAAACCTGAACGTGGGTCGTCGATTTGGGGTGACGGATTCCAAACCCCTTCAATTCCTATCGCTACTACGGGTCAACAAAACACTTGCACAATGCGGGTTTTCAGTGAGCTTTTATTGATGAGTTGCACAAATACTTATGGGTACACTGACAGATACGTACTGTACGGGCAGATACAATAGCGTTATGTCATATTTATAGCACGCTAGTACACAATGAGCAGAGCTTCGATTGGGGAGGGTTGCGGAGTCATCGCCTTTTTCACGGAACTCTCACAGCTGAGTCAAAACACGGCATGCACTGTGAAGCCTTATCTCATGACAGCTGCGCTTACCTTACTCATGAAAAAAAGTAATGGGTTACTTTAAAATTAGTACCGGTAAATGTTACGGTTAGTTATCGACATCATAAAGGCGCCATCGAAATAGCTAGTGGTTCGGTACTACATTCGCTAACAGGATTGGGTACTCCGATACAACGATAGGTTCAGGTAAGCGAAAGGCGGAACGAGGCGGGATATGCGGGGGTGAGCGTGCAACGGGACGTTTGCGAGACTTCATCTTGCTCGTTCAAATCACACAACTATGGTACATGATAATCGGTTATTTCTACTTACAGTTAGTAGCAATGAGGCTAACCTATGACAACGTGATACAACAATCGAGATAACAATACTTATTAAAATCATGACAACGTTAGGCAATGCTCTTCGGTACGACTCCTGAATTCTTTTCTAAGGGCGCGACAACGGTATGAGACTTATGCTTTTGTCCTACTCGCATACATACATACATATTTAGTGTGACCTTATAAAATTTGTAATGGAGCTTCTGAATAGGCTAACTAACTTGGATGTTTGTTCTCTGTGCGATTACTCGGCACACTTGAGGCCCTAATTATACTCGATCTTTCATTCAGATCATCACAAAACTAGATACTTCGAATACACCGATTCAAGTGATAACAGCAGAGAAAAGGAACGATTAGGCGGGCTTGCCGGTAGACTGAGCTCGGGACTTAATTTTGAGCATTTCCTAGTGCGAAACTTGGTTCAAATTTACTACGCAGGCTGTACCTTACATTGTAATTAAAACGGGTAGTATTAGCGACGGGATTTCGTAGACCATCGGCATTACTCTAATGGCACAAAAACAACGTCATTTTGACTTAAAAACACTCCCAGATGAGCCATATTTACTACTAAAATTTGACGGTTGTTTCGAGCAGCTCCTGCTCGACAAAGCGAGGCGGTAAACGGAGGCCCCGGTTGACAAGACAACCGTAGCCAATTTTCTGGCTGAATCCTACTCGATCTGCCTCCTAAAAGCGTTCGGTTCGCACTTTTCAAGCTAAATTTTGAGCACAATTCGATTGGGTCAGAGGGAGACTTTTGAATCCCTAATAACTTTGTATTCTGCCAGCCTTTCTCCACTAAACTTTGTACGGTGGCTGGGCTTAACCTTACTTATCGATTTCCTAGGACCGGGTCAGCTGTCCTCACAAAAATGGTCCGTCGGGCCTAGGCCCGATAGACTCGATGTCGCGTTTCAGCGAATTCGATAACCTTACGACTAAAATGTTTCACTGGTAATGTGTCTTTTCAACGCTGGGGAAATTAATATTTCTCTTTCCTCAGCTAAAAGACGTGTAAAAGCAGGACCAAAACAGACTTACGAAAATAGTCTGAGTTATGAAGTTTGAACTGCAATCCGAGAGGCAATTGTGCGGGTCGGATTTCGATTGCCTCTAACTTTTGAACGGGCCACGGCTTTGCCGGGCTCAATAGCTTAAACAAAAGGCCTACTGGGCCTCTAGGTCTACAAGAAAAATCGCTAAACTTCCTGGAACAGATGCCAGGTTATTAATGTGTAGATTTCGGGTAAAAGCGGACCACTATCGGGCCATCGGGTTTATAATTCTAACCTAACAAAGTTGAATCTTGTAATGACATTCTAAAGTAAACATGCCTACGAAGAAACTGCGAGAGATTCACCAAGATTCCTGGAGAGAATCTTGAGATATTTTAATTCCAATCTGGAACCTGCATTTTTAGTGGGGTTAGACCACTTTGGGGCCGCCGGGTTTATATTTCCGAGGCGAAATCGACGAGTTTTAGAATCCTATTTACGAGTAGACATTGCCACGAAAAAACTGCGAAGGTTTCAGCAAAGTTCCTGGAGAGGATCGTAAAACATTTTAATTTTCATCCAAAATTCACATTTTTGGTAGGGTTCGGCCGCTTCAAGGCCGTCGGGTTTATGTTTCAGAGGCGAAATCAACAGATTTTGGAGTCCTATTTATTAGCGGACGTTGCCACGAATGGACTGCCAGAGTTCTAACAAAATTCCCGGAAAAGAACTTAAGTTACTCAGATTTTCGCGTTTTGCTGAGAGTGACCCCCTTTGAGGGTCGTCGGGTTTAAATTTATGGTTCGACGTTTGAAAGTTTTAAACCTTGAATCTATAGTTCGGATCCTCTTAGAGATCCGGATAGAATTGTAACTCATTCACTGCAACGGTTCGTTGACGGCACCGACTTTTCTACTTAAGTGAGCCGTCTCGCTCACGGGGCATTATATCGAGGCATCTATTTATTTTCCACCACGAAATTTTAGCAAACGGACCTTGCCGCTGACGCTATTATCTTGTTAATAACATTGGAACAGCAATCCACAAAGACCAGTGAATTCCCATAAACATAGAAACAAAATGACTGGACGGGCTCTCGTCCAGAGAAATCATAAAAACATTTGAAATCTTGAAAACCAGCTTCGTCAAGTCTTAGATAAAACGCGCACGTACAAGTGTGACCGTGGATGATTCGGAGTTCCACTGATAATTCCCAATTCAAAATCGATTTTATTTAACCTCGGTCAGCTCAGCTAATATTCTCCTAATTCCTAACTCCGCTCAGGGACTCATGCAAAAATCACTTGGCGCGAGTGTCGCGCTTGATTGTATCCTAACTCAATGACCGAGGGAGGTCCAGTATGACTTCGAGAATTCTGTCTAAAATTGCAAATAACTGATGTCGGCCGCGGATCCGTGGGACAAGCTAGGACGGGCAGGTCTATCATGAAAAAGGGAAGTGTGGACAGGGGAGGCAAGATGCTATCCAGTGCTACGCCTACTATTACGATGTTCAAACCTACGGGCTAACTGGTAACTTTGCTTCTACCTACATGACACTTGCGGTAACCCTAACCGCCTCCCTGTCCACACTTACAGTCCTTCGTTCCACGGTCGTCGTCCATCGCACGCGTCCATCCATCCACGAACCAAAGCGAAGCAAAAAGAAATCAATCATTAATGTTAAACCACTATCAAATGAAAGCACTGAAAACTGAAGAGCGCCAGAGCCGGTCTGCAAAACGACCGAACTCTGCGCTGTCGAAGTCATACTGAACGCTATTTTGTTTGTGCAGTTCTACTTTTATACTAAATTTCAAATTTTCGAATTTTCAAATTTCGTGGCCGTTAAAGTGCTTATTCAGCACTTTTGGCCGATTTTCTGATCCAATATGACCGAATTAAATCAATATTGTTATCGGCCAAATTCCGATCATTTTTCTAAAATTTTGGGCCGATTTTCTTATAAAATCTTATTTAATTGAGTTAATTTACGACCCTGTTTACAATAAATTTAATATAAACTCGTACGCTTAATGTAAAACTCTCTAGAAACTTCGGTGTAGAGCGGCGAACTTAAAATAAACTTAGAATCTATATATACTTGATGTGGAAGTTTCTGCAACCTTCTATTAAACTAAACGGCAAAGTAAAATGGTCCAGGGCAGCAGTTTAAAGCAAAACAATTTAAATTTATACAAACTGTACATCGGCATCCACTGATAAGCAACTAATATTAACTTAATATCAGTTTAATATTAGCTTAGCAGCAACGGTGTTTGTTTAATAGTCGGCCAGCCAAGCAGTGGTAAACGGCAATACCGTGCTAACTTTGCTGTTAAAAGTTTACTGATACGCCTCGTTCCAATATAAACCCTACATGAAGCTTATACGAAACTGCAATCAAAGCTTAGTGCTATTAATCAGAGAGTGTAACCAGCAGCCTGCAATATCAGCTTGTTTATCTATTCAATTTTAATATCAACTCAATATAAATATATATATATATATCTATTTTATATAAATACTTAGAAACAATACTCGGGAAAGGAAACGCGGCTTATGTAAACAAAACAAAAGAAAAGCGGTTGCAAGGGGTAAAAAGAGGGTGGGGTACCCTGGGTAATGGCCAGAGTGCCAAACCAGACTCGGATCCGGACTCAGCTAGTCCGTCCGAGCAAAACCATATGTAACAGGACCGTATTCGGTCGACAGGGGGGAAATAGACTCTTGGGGGAGGATCCATGCCAAAATTTTCAAAAATCGGGGTGTTTAAACGGTTCTCCTGGGTTCGGGGTGCACTTTTCTGGGGTGTTCTATACGTTCTTGGATTAGTCTCGATACGGGGAATCTGATGAGGGGTGACACGCCTGTCGGGGCGTTAGTTTAAAATCTTCGTACGGGGTATCTAAAAGTGGGCGCAGCTAGACCCGTCCGGGCTCAAATTGAAGCCTCGGGTCTGGGGATTGTAATGGTACTACATATATAACCTTATGACCAATATTCGTAGAGTTATTTAAATAATTGTATTTTATTGATTTATGTACCTACATATTCACTCTTAGATCCGTGGATCCGAGTCGGATTCCCACGAAACCGGTCTCATTCGAAATACCGTAAAATTTCCTATAACAAACGTCAAGTACTGAATTTTGAAATTCCCAACGGTTCCGGAGTTATGGACCGGAGCCGATACTTTCGATTTCTAAATTTTCCTAAATTTCTAAATTTTACTTTTCGCTTCTTATCTCAACCAGCGAAGTTGAACGCTGATAGACAATATTTCGTAAAGCAGTACCAATTTCCAGTGTGGCGAGCACTGGTAAATTTTATATTTCGGCGTTGAACTTATAATTCTCAGAGAATTTCCTCAATTGCTGTTCGCTTTTGAGCGAACAGCCACCTTTTTGTGGTCCTCATTCGTGAGGACGGTCGTGACGGGTGTCCGTCACGGCCACTATTTCCTATGACAAACTGTAACCAATTTCGAGGTCCTACCATTCGGGGTAGGGCTATTCCTGCGTATGTATTTACTTATACTGGGTTCAGTGGGGGAGTCGTACCGTCCTAAAATTCTCTACGAATCGAGTATGGCAAGGGCTCGCCATACTCACGTTCTACTCCTATAAATTACCAATTTCCGTACGTAAAAATCCCTGAAATTCCTCCTAAAATTATCCCAAATACGCTGCACTCAAATAGTCGTACTTCCAACCTAAAAATTCACAAAAATTACGACAAAATATGACAAACAGAGCACGTAAAGTCATGGTAAAACGCAGGCGCTTTTATGGCCTGATTTGTCCAACAAAATAGCACAAAATGATCATAATATGGTATATAACAACGATAATAGGGCGGCGCTTTTATGGCCTCATACTATACAACAAACGGTATGAATGATCATAACAACGATATGGTAATCATAACAACGATCATGGTAATATGTATCAAAACGTGCCTTTATGGCCATCAAACGTATAGAAGAATGATATCAATGGTACGCAGTTCGAACATATATATATCAATGATACATTTATGATCAATGATACGATAGAAATCATGCAAATGCCAATATACATACGCATATCAAAACGTGCCTTTGGGGCACCACAATCAATGTATATAGATGGATACAAATATCTGTATATACGGTTACGATCTCTTAACGATTATCCATCCCTGAAATAGCAATAACGATACCCATTTCGATCAAAAGCGACGTCGGCGGTGCAGGCCGAAATACCAAAAGTGCGAGTCGGTTACATAGCGGGACTCTTTGAACCTAATTATTCCGTTTACCTATATATATTTCAATATGGTGCTATTGAACCTGTTCTGATTACGTACATATATACATTGATTTTAGTTCTGTTTCACTTTTCTACGTATATACCCGATGATTTCTGATCAATTGTAATTATGTACTTATATAACAATGTTGATCTTGCGAGTTGTTTCAATTACTGGTTTACGTATATATGATAGTTCAAGGTTTGTGCCAGTTAGGCAATTTATATATGAGGTGACAACAGGGTTTTAGGGTTGATGGGTATATATGAATGAGCTCAATATATATATTCGCTTGCGCCAAGGGGCGATTAACCGATTCTGCTTACTTGGATGTACGTATTATAAAGCGAGGGTGGGTTCCGTACCCTTTTGGGCTATTCCCGTCTAGTGTTCCAGGTTGGGGGAAACCTGTGGGCTGAATTCGGAAATGCTGGCCACTATACATGTGGTCATGATTATTGGGGAACTCAACTAAATGTTGACCATTACACTGTGGACAGGATTTTTTTGGTACTCGGAAAAATGTTGTCCATTACACTGTGGACGGGATTTTTTGGTATTCGGAAAAATGTTGTCCATTATACTGTGGACGGGATTTTTTGGTACTCGGAAAAATGTTGTCCATTATACTGTGGACGGGATTTTTTGTATTCGGAAAAATGTTGTCCATTATACTGTGGACATAATTATTGGTGCTCGAAAAAATGTTAACCATTGCACTGTGGTCAGATTTATTTTTGTTCGAAAAAAATGTTAACCATTGGGGTGTGGTCAGGATTATTTGTGTTCGAAGAAATGTTGACCATTGGGGTGTGGTCAGGATTTTCGTAAATGTTGACCATTGCTGTGTGGTCGAGATTATGGGTTTTCGCTAAAAGTTTGCCATTAGGCTGTGGTCAGGATTATCCACCTCGTAACGATCCGTAAGTATCTGTTACACTTACTACTTTGGTGCGGAAATTTTGCCAACAAACTTTGGCTAATATTTGTTAACATACATTTACAAATAATTCCCAGTGAAACAAGGCAAAGTGGTACGACAATTGAACGGACGTTAAGTGATCCAGAAGACCACTGTGGGCACTTTGAGATGGACCTTGTTGTTCAGGCAAAGGCAGCTGAAATATAGAAAATTTATACGCACGGCTTTATACAGAGCAGATACTCGCTAGTAATAAATAAGAGAATCCGCCGTAAATGTTGGGTTTAGGAGCGCCGCTTTTATCAGCTAACTATTTCAAAACTTAACATTGATTCTAAAGCAACCAATGCCCAACACACGTTCAAGGATGTGAAGCATTTGTGTTGAACTTTAAATCAAAATAATCATTTCACTAATGGCGAATATACAAATGGTATTGCCAAAAATGAGCGCTATATGTTGGAATTTCGCTCGAAGGCCGTTGGAAAAACGTGAAATTTTGTTCGAATTGTATTCGAAATTTTTAGCGCGCTTCTTTGAAATTCGGTGAAGAACACTGTGCGAAGTTTGTTCGAGACTTGTTCGAGGAATGATAACTTGTACTCAATTTATGTTCGCTGCAAACGGAACATTCATTGCAGGCGAGCACTGTATTCTGGGTTGGGCAATGTTTTCGCCTCCGTATTTCGTAGCAAAATCCTGGAACACTGATAACGTAAAAGCAGTATACGTTCGACATAACATGTCAAAACACGATGCAATTAAAAGTCAATAAATGATCAAATCAAGTTTGAAATATATTTTTATAACAATTTACAACAATATTAGGTTAAAATAATTGGCTTATTGGGCAATCTTTGTAGCTCTGATAATGTGGACTATAAGTGTGAATGTAGTTTGAATATTTAAGCCAATAATATTATACATTCAGTTTGTCACGAATAGTCGGAAGTAGCAGCAATACTTAACGGTTTTGCCACCACTGCTGCATTTCCTACCCGCATATTATGTGCAAAGAGAATAAAGTATCCATAAAACATCAAAAATAATGTAAAAATGAAGACGCCTAGTCAATATTGTTCGAAGTTACAGCCGCAGTTATTACACATATGACTATACGGCTTTTTAAACAAATTTCGAGCGAGTCGCGAGACAGCTACTGCTATTTTGGGCACGTACAGTAGGTATTGGAAATAATGCTTACAATGTCACACTAGACCCTATTTGATCATGTTTGCTTTCTAACGGACCAAAACAGAACTAATACGCCATATACAAAAACTCGCATTATTGGACCTCTGGAAACACGATTAGCCCATTTTTTATCGGTATATGAAGGTACCTATGCCCTTAAGATAGTGCTCACAAACTTACTAGAGCGACCAATTTGATAAAATTTACTTTTAAACGGACCAAAGAACAGGTCTAAACAGCAAACTCGACCAAAAAGTGACAATTTGGGTATTTCAGGTATCCCGATTTTAGTGCCAGAGAACCATCAGAGCTCAGTTCCAAGCCAAAAATGCGGCATTTCGATAAAATATAGTTCGAAGGCCTCAAACTAGTACATTTGGGACAAAAAAGAGTCTAAATACCTAACAGCGGCCAAAATAATAAAGTGGAACCACCTAGCTAGGACCGTTAGACTTTAGAATATTTTCAGGTTTTGTCCATATTGCGACCATTTTCAAAATGTAAATGTCTGGTCCCTCAATTTTTAAAATGTATCAAACAAATTGTTCATACTCTTTGGTCAATACAAAAGGCTTCTCGCTTGGATTTTAGGTTTTTCCTGGGGCGCGAGATATATTAAATAAAAGTATGTAAATCGTGAAAAATGACCCAACTCGGCCCAAACAGCCAAAATGCGCGAAAGCCATATTCAGCAGGCGAATAGTTTACTTTTTAATATTAGAATAGATTTTTAATGTGACCCATTATATCCATAAAACATTTTGTTTGGTATGTAAGACTTTAGTTAAACGAAAAAATAACTCAAACAAAAAAAACTAGTAAACCTCTTTGAGATAGAGTCCAGATATCTGAGATCGGTCAAATTTTATCGCTATGAGTGTTTCGAGACGCGTGAACTGATACCAAATTTAGCGCCATCAAACAATTATTGCGAAGACTGGATGCAAAAAAGAAAAAAGCGAAACGTAGTGAAATATTGTTAACCCGACATTTTTTCGGTCAAATGAGACAAGGTTCGACTCCTTTCCACAAGGTATATCCATCGATACTAAAATCACACCATGTTAACCCACCTACTGGGTAACTACTGGCCTGTCCACAGTGGTCGGAGTGTGTATTTTCGGCTACCCCAATTATGAACTGGGAGTCGCTCATACCCCAGGTATAATAATTTTAGTAGTGTCGAGAAGTCAGAAAGCTTGACTCTCGAACCCAGGTTTCACGTATTCTATGGAAAGTAAATTTACTTCCTGTTTACAAGACAATAACTATGTGTTTAGTTTCATTGCCTAGTTTTGAAAGGCGGTTGATCGCTGTAATTGGAAAAATCTATGTTTAAACCACAGCACAAAACTATGCGAAGTTTTATACAAACATTTTAGTCAAAATAGAGTTCCGCTATAATCTTATTTTTGTCACAATCCGGAAACCAACCTTCACGAACTGTATGTAATTTCGGTTACTCCATGATAAATATATCCCGTTCCGGCGTGCATTTGGAGGAACCGGAACGCTATTTTCATGGAAACCAGACTTGATCGTGTAATCCCTGATACGTAAGAATTTATCAAAAACATACAATGAAACTAAAAAGAAAAAATGCTAAAACGTACATTAATTCCATGGTTAACTTACCAAGGAATGAATATGAACATCATGCACCATAAAGAGTTTCCCGTTAAGGCTCATTACGGTAGAAATGCTTGGCTCGCTGTTGCTAAATACAACCTTTTCTAAAATCCATAAAAAATCACTAGTGGTATCACGAATAATAAGCCGAGCTGCACGAAACTCGAAAACGGTTTCCAAGTCACAATAACACCAAGTCCAAAAATTTGAAAATTTTCTTTCGAAACCATATTAAAGAAATGGACGAAATTATCTGAAAAAAGCAAAAAATTTTGTTCAATGTGCATAGACTAAACAACGAAAAGGTGTTCCTTTCTTGCCAAAAAAGTTTTCCTTTAGACTTTTAAATACATGCTTTCAGATCAAAAAATAAGAAAAAAACAACGCATCGGTATTGTTGACTTTCGCAGATAGAAAATAGAAGAATAGAAAATCCATCAGGAAACAATCGTCAATCTTGAACGCATATATTTCAATGTTTTATCCCTAAGTAGAAATGCAACGTTTAATGAAATACGTCGAATTTATCCTGAAAACAACTAAAGCAGATCGAGACATTTCATCGCCAATAACGCTTGTCTAAGAGACCAACCGTGAATTTTTTAATCATTTCTCTGACGCATCATTTTAAATGTCGACATACATACGACTTCCGAAATGGACAATATAATCTTGATGAAGCGAACTAAAAACAGCAGATAAATAATACAACTTATAAACAAATTATGACTGTACTGTTTTTACGACAAGCAGAAGTAGCAAATTGTTACATAATGAATAAGATTTCGGAATCGTTCATAAATAACTATCTGTAATCTGAAATATATTATGAAGAGGATAGTCTCAAAAATTAAAATATATTCAAAATTAACAAAACACTCAAACCCGCTTTCGAGCAATGTTTAAGTTTCGGAAAAAAGACACGGCGTGTTCCTTCTATTTTCCCATACGTGGAACGTTAACCGCTGTAACACAAACTTCGCCCGTAAGGCAACTTTGCTCAATTAGCCTGATCAAACAAATTTATACCTCCAGTCGAGCGGACCTCAACTAATTTAGGCATCGCTGCTAGTGGATTCGCAGACTTTGTGGTCTCGTATATTTTCGCCGGGCCTGTAATATTTAGTTTCTGCGACGCAAGTCCAATGATGTCGGCAACTGTTTGATCTAGACGGACGTGCAACGTCGTGTACGTGTTGTCGGTGGTATGGATTTTGATGATGCTCGTATCGAACGGTTGGGCTAACGAGTCATCGTTACGGCGCAGCACACCACAGTCTAAAATAACTGCACATTACTATGTTTTGCCAGGCAGTGAATCCGACTGCAAATTTCAGAGCATATCTTGAAACATATCAATGTCACAAGCAGGAGAGAATTTTTACTGGAGAGAATCACTCTCGGTTATTCTTATACACTTTGCCTTATCCGATGACATGGTCCTATAACGCCGTGCTAACAACTCCAGAAACAGTGTTTTTGAAAAAACAGTCAAAGTTAAATAAATAAATAAAATAATGTGTACAATTAAATTTTGCACAATAACCCATTTGAGTGCTCTCTATTTAGAGACAAAATTTCGCCACATCCCGCCTAACCCAACATGGTTTTATTTCAAATTTTCGAAACTCGATGAGAGTTACAGCAAATATCATTTTTTGCTACGATAGCATTTACGTACAAAAGCTCTAACTCTAGCTAATTTACATGTAAATTTTTTCTCGTCTTAAGGTTTGTATGGCTACAATGCTTTATCTCAAAAAAATATGGATATACATTTTTTGCATTGTAGTGTCTCCGAACCTTGCTCTACGCGTTGGGTAAAAATGTATCTCCATACTCTCTTTAGATTCGAGTTCGATTCCCGCCAGGAATACTGTTGTTTTTCACCCGTCCCCACTGATATGAATGAACAGAATACATCTAATTTTCGACCCCAACCGATAACGATCCATTGCGTGCACCGCCATGACCTGCATAGGCTTTCGTCGCCAGCGTCTCCAATGGATGCCACTGAATAACGGTTTCAGATGCCCGCTGCACAGCCAGCTTTCAGGTAAGCTCGTCCTGTTGGTCTTTTCCAGATCGGTGTGTGTTAGCCAACAATATCCTTTTTGTTCGCCGGGTATCGGCCATCCTTTTTAGTATACAGCTATCCCCAGCCAATGCCGACACATTGTTGTAATAATTGTTGACGCGTAAAATATCGTTTGGCCAAGCCATGCAGAGCGCATTATATGGAATGACTTTATCCTCGTGATACCCTGTACTTCGCGTAGGCAATTGCGTTCAAATATTTCTAGCTTGCGGTATGTTGACTGCTTTGTGGTTCAAGTCTCAGTGCCGCATAGAAGAACCGGGATAACGCCCGAGTTGTGGTCCATCTCTGAGTTTCGTTGCTATGCTGATTTCCTCAATTTCTTTAGCGTAGCAAAGACAGATCCGATAGCCAATAACTTTCACTGGCTTCTCCAATCGCTGAAAATTTTACCAAGGAGATAGCGTGAACAGGGATAGCTTAAACCTGGGGGTCGAAATGAAAAAAAATTTAAATTAATACTTTTCAACGAAAAACACAAAAATAATTAATGCCGCAGCCAACGGTGCAAAAACGTATTTACTGAAGTTAAAACCAACTTTTCTACCTATTTTTGATGAAATCACTCAGACTTTTAAGTTCAGAAAGGGATTTTTGCAAAAAAAATTTGCCAACTTTTTATGTCACCGGGAGTGTTTGCACCGGGGGTGGAGAACACAAAAATTTTGCCAAAGTTCGCAACCGGGGCGGGGCATTTGTTCTTTGCCAGAGGGCAGCGAAAATGCAAGGACACACCCGCATTTTGGAGAAGCCAGCCCCTTTCCTCAAGAATCTCTGGGGTACCTCACAGTTCTCAGTGTAACTATTCTTATTTAATACTCATCACGGTTTTTTGGAATTTCAAATGACTTCAAGTTTCTCTGCGGAAGTAATATCGGTTACCCCACTAGAGTTACTTGAGTGCAGTCAACCACTCTTCCTCAATGGATCTCGGGGAGTTATCTACGCTTTCCCAGAGAAACAAAATTTGATAACATCAAAGAACCTTTGACCTTTGGGTAATCAACACATCCGAAGAACATTATGGTATCCCCGCTCTGCAAGACTTGAGGGAAGGCTTAAAATAACCACATCACCCGATTAGACAAAGTGTGACTAGAATTTCACGCTCTCGCTAAACAGTGTGGATAGCAGCACGGAACGCCACTAACAGCGTTCCATTGCTATTACTCCAAACTTTATGAGTAAGTGAAGACCAGTTGCTTTCGAACATAACACCAGCTTGTTGTAATTTGAGCTTGCTATTCCATCCTACGACACATTACTGCTATTTTACACATCTAAAAATGCTGCACTTGGAGAAATTTTAGCGAAATATGCACTGACCAAACACAATCGCAGATCGTCGGCTGTTTGCTTTCATCGCGTCCTCGCGCTGTTGCATTAATGACTCCATAAGCGTCAGTTCCGAAGTGAGCAAAAACGGTTGACGTTCTACGTCGTTGCCAGCTGAGCGTCGAGAATCTTCCAGCAACGCACAGTACAGCTCCTACGGATAACATCGGAAGTAGATATTTCGAGAGAGCATGTTATAAAATGTAGGTGGCATATTAGATAAAAGGAAATAAACATTAGAGAGCTACAGAATGTTATGACAGTTGTGTACGGGACGCCACAGAAGCGAAAAATGCAATGCTTAATGCAATACAAAATGTAGGTGGGTTAGCTCATTCATAATCTTTAACTTGATGAAAACCAGCTTGCTTTACCACATCCATATGTCCCAGAAAAATAGAGGTGTATAAATGGGATATCCGGATGATTATCAACATATTCTGATTTAACCTAAAATTTCAGACTTTTAATCAATTAATTTCTCGCGAAAAAGGATGGAACTGAGCAAGAATGGGTTTTCACCTAGAGTACTCAATACGGGTAATCACCTGTTACAAACATAGTGTTTGATAGATGTACCGACCTAAAAGCTGAAGTCTTATAATGCCGGTCTTATATGAGTTAAGAAACACCATCTATTTTGCGTGTCGTTTGTAGCTTATCTGAAACTACAAAAAAATGCATAATCAATTAATAATTGATCACACATGAAATTATTTGAATAAATCAGGTTCGCCAGCGGTCGACTTTAAAACCCTTGAGAAATTCTGAAAATGTATGGGGTATTGTACAGCCATGTTGGATTTTAAATGACCACAAAGAATAAATACCTGGGTTGAACCGGGGCTGGGGCGCGGAGGTCGAAATAAAAGCCACTCGTCCCGGGAAAGACGGATATATGTATATAAACCATAAATTGATGCCCTGCTGAACGCGATACATAACAAAGCAAACGAAGACAGACTACATGATGGAAATCAAGCTCGTCGACCTTAAATCCATTCGGCAACTACTGAAAGGCATGAAATATTCGATCTGGTCTCTAGACAACGAAACCATTGTATTCAGCGTACCGAAAAACCCACATGAATGAACATACTTGATGCGGCCGTACAGCTACAATCTACAATATCTACAACTTTGCTGAACTCCACTTTTTTACAGAACCACTCCCCGGGTTACTGTGGGTCCGAAAGTGGTATGTGACCTTTTGCCAGAAATATCAATTTTTCAAATTTCGGCATTTTCCTGCTGGATTGTGCTTTCAAATGAGCGTTTTTACGGTTATAGATCATGCTAAATATTACGGGTATGTAATGTAATGCAACGTGACTATACTAGTAAATTTATCGAGATTGCAGAACGCGGTGAAGCATAGATACATATACGCCTTTTGCGTGCACAACCAATCTGTTCTCGATAGCATACGTCGATATGCTATATATTGATATCACACAATACCACACAAATTAGAACAAACCTAACACCGGTAATAAGTTTCCCATACCCGAAAACACCAAAGTGCAAGCTAGCAGTCAATTAGGAATTTTGGGTCGTTGAACCATATGGGCGCCATACCTCCGTACCCATAGAACCATAGTTCGCAAAGCAAAATCAGCACCGAGAATGAGTTTCCCATGCGCGAAAACTCCCAAGTAAAACTTTTCAGCAACCCAGGACGTGAGAACAAATTTTCCAACTTTAGGTCGATGAACCACGAGCGTGCCATACCTCAAATCCCATATCTCCAGAACCGGAATCGAAAAGCCTTAATCGAAAAACAAAAAATGCGCATCAGCATTTTACTATGAAAACAGAACCAACCAGAGAAAAACTCGAAAGCTAAGATAAAAATAACAGTGCTTCCGTGAAGGGTACTAAAATAGGGTAAATACCCCACATTTTGACAGCCCCCGGAACCAGACCCAAATCAAAAAAAAACGCTCCGTGAACTACACGGTAAATAGACTATGCCGGTTCGAATAAGCCCAAGATCATGAAAATCGGTTACATCGTCCCAGAGTTATGACCGATCACACAGATATGGAGAGAGACGGAATTTAAAAGCTTTAACCCCTGCAACACCCAATCCCCCTACGTTCTGATTATAACGTTTCAGGGGTTTCAACGAATTTATGGTCAACGAACCCGAATCATGGATTGTGGTCTGTGTTCATTGTTAGGTTATGTATTGCGCAAGGCATCAAATATGTTCATATATAGGTTCTTCGGCCGCTCCGATGGTTCCGTTATCTGGAGGACAACAGAAATTTATATATTTTTTATCTGGTTTTCACTAAGTTTTAGAGTGGACGAATACGGTTTGCAAAATATAGTCAGCGTTGTATTGCTGGGTTATATATTGCCTTCAAGGGATTTAGATTGCTCAGTATAAGTGCTTCGGGAAGTTTAATACGATGGCATGGTAGTTTAGAATCCGATATGACGGTACATCTTTTCAGGAAACAAAATCATACACAAATGATGAACTATGTAATTTGGTCGCTATTCAAAATCCTGAGATCCATCCTGAGATAATATTCATACTCATCATCATTTTCTATTGTTCATCCCAGTTTCAGCAACAAACTTTTGCATATCTCATGCATCACACTATCCATATTATTAACATGTTATACCAAATATGTGCTATGCTGATATGTCAAAAAAGCCTAAGTATAAAAAAACTTTCCTATCAACAAGAATACCATTCTCAGTTTATGTGCCACGAAAAACCACTGACAATTATTGGAAAATTAAATCAGAGCGAAAGCTTAGTTCCGGCTAAGCTGTTCGCTGCAGCCACAATGACGAACGCGATTCCCATTAAAGAGGAACATTAGATTAGCACATGACATGGACGTAAAGACAGTGCCGTCGACGTTATAATATCCGACGCTTATAAAGAGCCATGTAAATTTATAGGATTAACCGAAATATAACACTGTTTTCATACTATGATGTTACTTATCCATGGTCCTGTCAATATTTTACGGATATTGTACCCAGACAAAAATGTATAAAGTAGTCGAGATTTTACCATACTGTTCCTTGAAAGCTTCGCTCCACACTAGCGACAAAGTTTTTTGGAATTAAAACAACACCTTTGATATTAAATTTTATACTTCAATAAACGAATTGCCAACTGGATCTTGAAAAAACATCCGTTTCGAAATTGTTGAAAGCCACAAATAGGCAAAAGCGGTGACGCGTCGCTTTGCAGTGTACAGGATATCGGCCGATTGATATCGATTGAAAGTAGCACCGGCAGCATTGCGATGATGGTTGCGGTTGGCGGAAGATGGCCGCCTGGCAGTTGAAATCTGAAACTACGCGTTTAAATGATGTTCCGGGGCTTTATATCCGGGCTCGACTAGCCCATGTGGTGACTGCATTTGATGCGTACTGTTCAAAAAAATGCCGCTATATTACAACACGTGTGGCATAAAATTATTCCGTACCGGTTTCTGGAAGTGTACACCGTAGCACACAAATAGAAAAATCTATGCGTTACAAAACTTGTTGTTGACATAAACTTAGTTTTTCGCTGTCAAATACTATGATAGTAATTTAGCAACATCAACTCAGTTCTATCCTGTGTTTAAACCAAATCATCATATTACTGTCTCCACGTTTCATGTTAGCCGCACCATGAGTGTATAACGCAAAAGTATGCCTTTAAAATTAGCTGAAAAATTTTCCACGTTATCGGAAATCAAAACTCTCGATTCCGTAACGTTCAGGGCAAAATATGGCCAGCTGAGTTTTACGATCCTTATTTTGATCAGTGCTTCCATAACTATAATTGAATAAATTCAGTTTTTGATGTAGCTAGATTAAAAATCACTTTTGAAACGCCATCGAAACATCTGTGGCTGAAGTTTAGCAAAAATTTTCTAGCACTGTTTCCCCTAATTTATCGAATTTTTAATTTTAGGAAGGAAAATTAAATTTTTAGTAAACCAGGTACGTTGTTTCATAAACAAGTAAGACAATTCCTATGCAAAGCTTAGCAACGGGGCGTCTGTCATGAGCCTGTGGTGCGTAATAATGCAACACGACAGTAGAAGCCAATTTTGCGAAGCAGAGAATAATAACAGGAGACTTATTTCATTTTTGTTATGTTTAGAAAATCTGAATATTAGAAGAGGCTACGAAATTTATGTTACGATCTAAACATTTATCAGTCCGTAGACTTTTAAGTTTTGATCACACAAAAATACAAGAATTCCAAAACATAACTCCAAATCCATGGGCACCCACGGACATTCACAAATTTGATAGTTTAAACTCGAGTACGTGGCTTCGTACTGCCATAACCCAAAGCGGGTTTACAATATAAATATTGGTCAGTATTAAAACGGTAACAAGCAAAAAACTTACAGAGCAACCTTGGCGATAGTAAGCCATAAGTGAGTTACAAAGCACATTTGTTGGCATAAAGATCAAGTGAGTGAGCAAAAAGTCTTCCAAAAATGTGTCTTTTGATGACTCGTCTTTGTAGGAGTCAATTCGTGTCTCGAGCAGATATTCCAACATTTTCTCCGGGGTTCCCGCCATCACCGAATACCTGTAGCAAGATAAAATGTAAGAACTGGATGCCTCGCTAGGAATGTTGCGTTTGTAGTACCTGCAAATATGGCGAACTAAAGGTTTGGAACATGACACGATTTTTTATTAATCTTTTAAACCAGAGCTTCTGTATTGATACCATCCTACCCACAGCAATGCGATAAAGTCAATCCTTCTTCCTAAGTAATGCAATAATTATTGGGTACTTCAATAGTACAGGAAAGCACTGCAGTGAAATATGGGTATTGAAGCGGAAAGATCAGCAAACACTGTAGCGCTCTGCCCACAGTCGGGGGTCTTTGGGGAAGTGAAACCCAATAGTTTCCGAATCCCACATGTTCGATTTTCCCCATGTCCATACATCCCCTGTATTAATACAAACCGCCATGTTCAACAAAATCCCAAACTTTTATGTCTCTAAATTTATATTTCCTATATGTAAAATGTTTTCAACGTTATCACTATTTCTAACGCAAAACGCCGTTTTATGTCTGAAAATACGTGTACGATAGTAAAAGTACATGAAAATATGGAAATGTTTACCATTTTAAGCAAAAATTATTTTCCGACTTTGAAATTACACTCGAAAATAAACACGGGTTTTCGGAAGGATGTGGGCAGAATAATGAAGCAGGGTACGCGTTAGACCATAAGTCGTTGTCTAGTGACCTAAATTCCTAAAATGAAGCCGTGAATGTTTGGGAAACTTATTAGCCGCACACTGCTATGACACAAGAAAACACGCAAATCTGGCCTGTCTATATCCCTCCGAAAATCTTCGGGGCCCCCATAAATGTTTTCATATTTTCATACTGCTGTGAAAGTATTTTATAAAATGACATTTTAACATTAGACATAGTGGTAATTAATGTTTCAAAAACATTTTCCATACAGAAAACCTAAATTTAGGGCCATAAAAATTTTCAATTTAGTTGAACATGGAGATGTCAGCCCAGTGAAAGGACGGACATAAAAGAAAATCTTACGAACATGTGGGATTTGGAAAGTGGGGTGTCCCCCACATACTTTGAAAATCTCACGAAAATGGGGATCTGAAAAGCGGGGGTCACCCACCGCCCACTGTGGACAGTATAGATGGGCAGGGATATCCGGATATGTTTTCATATCCGGATATTATCCGAAGCCTTCCGGATATCCGGCCATTGTCGAATCTTAAGTTAGCTACTCACGGCCGTGATTACGTAGCTAGCTCGCTGAAACTGCGTGACGTCATCATTGTTAGCTCTCTACTGATTTCAACCCTGTTTATTCCAGACTTCTAAATAAGTAAAATAACGGTGTATATTACTTCACTGATCTAGTCTTTTAATTTTCTTGAGTTGTGTAGCAATGTCTTCATCGGAGAAGACGCAGGATGTGCGGTCACACTTTAAGGACAAAGTGGATGCCGATGGGAATAAACGAATTTCTACTAATTTTTGTGACTGTTGTTGTGACAAGTTTTGCAAGTTTGTTTTTATCCAGCCCTACTTTTCGAGTTCACAGGGGCCTCGCGCGGCTAGCTAAATGTCACAACTGTTTCGACGAAACGCTGTGACGGTTTTTAAATCTGGCGCAACCAGCTTAAAATGAACGCTGCATTATGTGGACACATGAACCTCACTGAAATTATAGGATTCCGAGAGCTGTTTGGTTGAGGTCGTAAAACGGACGTTATACTGAGTCTGGAAACAGGCTAGCTATCGGTTACGCAGACAAGGCGTAACGTGAGCTAATACTTCTCCCGGCAGACGGCGATAAAGGCTATTATGTCCTCATCGGCCAGCTTTAAATACAATAATTTCGAATTCCTCACATCCTAAGCAACATGCGATCAAATTTGCGATATTCCTTACCCCCGAACATTTTTTATCATATCCGGATTATCCGGATATCCGGATAATATCCGGGCAGTTTTGCCGGATATCCGGATATTAAGATCCATATCCGTGCCCATCACTAGTGGACAGGCCAGTGAATGATAACCATTAATTTTGTTACAAATATATACCTAAAATTCATGTTTCCGACACAAAAAGCAAACCGTTCGCGAAAAGTTCTACATTAGTTAGTGAGCAGCTGCTACACAGTAATTGCTCGCCAATTATTTCGTTTTGTCTTTTGACGCAACAACTGTACCTGAAGTCCAAATCACTTATCCTTTGAACACGGCAGCTAGCCTATTCATTATAACAAAATTTATTCTGTATCAATAATTCTGTAGCTGAGCTAAATAATGAAACAGTAAAAGCCAAAAAATACTTTTACGTGTGAAAACGCAGCAGAAATTAATATAGCATATTTATTAGCTAAGGCTTGTCATCGGTTGAAACTATAATTACGTATTCAAAATAGTAAAAGCGTTTATTGACAAAACGTCAAGCTTTCGGCTGCCTTTGCTACCGCAAATATACAATTGCAATCAGAGTTAAGTGCTCAAATAAACGAACGAAGTTTCGTTCTAAAATCGATCGTTTAAAATGCGGTTAATTTAACGAATATCGATTGCGTCAAACTAAAAAATAATACAAAAAATGTTAGTTCGCGTTTAATTTAACGCATTTCGTTTAAACAAAGATCGATTGACTGTGTTATCGTGCGATTTCGTCTGCGTTCAATTTCATGTGTACTTAATGCTGACTGTAACTCTACAGTGTCAACAATAGTGGATTGGAGTCGACGTGTGCTTCACGATGTTTGGACAGGTTTCACCGAAAACATGCGGATATATACATGCATATAAATACAGTAGCGCGGTGTCGTTTTAGAAATATCTGGTGTCACGGTACAAAACCATCGGTCACTGCATATTATTATCGGTCCAAGCTTTAGAAATGAGACCAAACAATGTCCTCGAAATTACCTGTGTTTATCCAGCGACGCTGCTTCGCTATTTTTAAGCGGAATTTTTTCAAGCACCAACACGTCGGCGCCATGCTCTTTCAGACGAATTGTATTCGCTTCTACGTCGCGTAGGATCCGATTAAAATCCGGCCGATCCACGCGTAGAAATTGACAGTTGCTTTCACGAAGCACGATCGTGGCCGACCGCGGAGCGTCGTTCATCAGAGCCAATTTTCCAAAGTCGTCGCCTTCACGTAACGCGCAGACAATACCCTGGAAATTTCAATCATTACAACAGTAGTTAAAGAAATTGGGAGTAACGATATTGGAACTAGTGACCGCAATGGGGCGGGCGGGGCCCTGTTGGAATTTGTCGGTGTTAGGCTCGAATCGGCTTCCTGTAAGGTTACATTATACGATTTGGGTTAGCCGTACTGGCTAAAAAGCTGCTTGTCTACGTGAAAGGCCAGATTTTAGCGATTAGCAAAACAGGCAAACGATGTGGATGCGTCTTTATCGTGGGCGGTGTTAAATAAAACATTTGCAAAGTCACACACCTAATCAACACCATGCAACCCACAAATAGTCAAGTTACGGATAATAATTCCAAGTCATTGATCGATCGCTAACGGGATATTATGAGGTCGGGTTGATATGACATTATTCTCAATGATCTCTCATTGGAACAGTAATTACGAAATATGTAGCACCCGCCTTCGTCAACATAACAAGAAAAACATACATAGGTAGTCCATTTTTTTGATTAAATTCGCACAACTGCAAGCACTGTAGCCTGAACCCCATACCTGCAACTCTTAGCTTGGGATTTTATACTATTTAATTCACTACACAAATCTATAAAAATTTCAACAGCGAGAATTACAGCATAACAATACACAGAAATATTGCGAGTCCATATTTCGATATAATGTTGAGAAAATGCTCTAATTGCATAATGTATATATTGTCTCAAACTTGTAAAATGAAACACTATATTTACAAACGAGGTAAAAAAATTCCTTAACAAGTCTTACCGCCTTGTGACATTGACAAGAATGTATTCCAGGAATTTAGGTAACATTTGATAGTTTTTGTATTGCAGTATGTTGCTTTCATAATGATCCCTATCTTAATTCTTTAATTTCATAATCCAGGCAACAATATATGTTTTGTTACTTACGTTAGGGGTTGGCGAACGCCTTTTTAGTTATTATTTCGCTATTACCCTATTTATTAGTATTTATAAATAAGATTTCATTTATATACAGTTCGCAGATATGATACTGATTTTGCAACTGGACTTAGCCAGAATAGCACTCATTTGTTAAAGGGTACAATAAACAGTTTGTTTTTGTTATTTTAGCGATTGAATGAAAATTCCGATTTGCTGTAAAGGGTTCACCGTTTTGCTTATTTGTGATATTTCATGAATGACTAGCAATGACTTCATGAATAGCAAAGGACATGATAGAATATTGTAAAAAAATTTCATCCACTGGGGTTCGATGTTCGGCTTGTTTTTGATATTTCAGTGAGTTCAATAACAAAAGGACATTGTTATGACTGAAAAAGCATTTATTTTGCAACAACGCAAAAATACTGGACAGACAATAATATGATCTTGCCGGCTTATTTTTACGATGAGACTAAATATAGTTTTCAAAGATTACATTCAAGGTTTCTTTTTTCCAAATCCCCTTTAAAAGAATTTTTAGCTAGTTTTTGACATTTTTGAGGGAAATACATAGTACTACGAAATATATAGCGTTCACAAAGTCACTATAGTGTCCAATTTGATCAAGTTTAACTTTTAACGAACTTAAATCGCACTTTGGGCGGGGGGGAGGGGCAGATACAAAAATTTGAATTTTTAGTCCTTGGAAACGCCATTATTCCAATTTTAGCGCTACAGGAAGCCGCATAGTATTCAAAAAAGTGTTCACAAGTCACTAGAGCGGAATTTGGCGCATTAAATAAAACTTGAAAGTTATAAAATTTCTATTGATTTCCATCGATTACGAGTAGATGAAATACCGACGCTTTTTTGTTTAGCACAATGCTCTTCCTGTGCTCCACAAAAATAAACGATACAAAATCCAGCCAGTGACACTAACTACAATCGAAGAAAAGACTGCAGCGACGTAGACGAACCTTCCCAAATTTAGCAACATTGACAGATCCTTTGAGTATAATATACCATGAACGGCCTTCGTCACCTTGGTTGAAAATTAGCGTTCCAGCGTGCGGATGATGTTCAAACATTACGACGCGTGCAAGTTCGCGTTTCACGCTGGTGCTCATCGCCGTAAACGCGGCAATGTGCAGCAATTCGTCGTACACAAATTCAACATCCTCCGTTGTTCGTTGGTCAGGTCTGTAATACATATATATGTATACAATAGGTGTCGATGGCCAATTGGCTTACAACGGGGGTAGACGGACGCGTTACGCCCTAGTTATTAGGTTAAAAATAACAAGGCCTGTGTGATTAGGAAAAGTACCGCCGGGAGTAACCGAACATTTTCCAACTTGTTGCACGAAACCAAAAATGAGCTATTTTCAAAATTTCTCAGCTCGTGGCGTTAGGCTTCACCAAGAAAAATTCTCGATCCAAAGGCGTGTATCGTGGGATTAACTGATAAAACATATTTGGAAGTGCTCACAAGATTTAGCCGTTTGTCAACACCTCTAAAAGGTGACCAGCGACAATTCAGTAAGAAACCCCATGAAAATCCCCGGTTTTTGCTTAAAAAACTATCCGATTTCAATTATCTGTTTTTTATCGACAGTTGTTCTTTCATTGAAGGGGGTGCACTCCTTTCAGCCAAACTCCTTACCGTTTCAGTCGGCGCCCCATTCAATACTAACATTAGTCGTATCAGTATTCTATCGGACTAAGCGACTCGAGAAGGCACATCGCAAGACATACCCGTACACAATGTACAAAAATCGCATCGAATCAGCAGTCTGGTCCGCGCTGTAACACGGCAGATGGCAAAAAATGTATCAAAATTGACGAATATATTGTAGAACAGTAATAAAATTATCGCTGTATCATCAACATTGACCATCTTCGGGCGCTGGCTATAACGGAAAAGACCCACAGATAATATTGCCCCCTGTGGCTGTATAACTACCCTTTTCACTCGCCGAAAAAATGTGGGGCTCCATTTACATTTATTACTAGTGGAAAATCTAGAGTGTCGGAGCGCGAAATTTCAATCTTTGCGCATGTTTTTGATATATTTATGGCCTGGTTTGGCTATGTATGTATAGTCATTTTCGGCAGTCATGGTATTATTAGGAATCGTAACTGTCTTATTAAATAACCCAGAAGATAGTAAAAATCCCCTTATTTTTATGTGTTCCTAATCAATATAAAATATGGATGAATTTTCAGGAGTTGGGTGAGGGTGAACATGACGGAACTTTTGCAAGGGAATTTGAAAAGGGGGTCCCCATAACGGAGAGGCCATTATACCTAATTTTTAAACGGTTTATCTGTAAATAATGTAAAACTAAATATACGTACATGTACATATTTGATCAAAGTAAAAGAATGATGTTAACATAAAAGAAAAAGTATAAAACATAACAGGGCCGTCGGCCCCAATGGACAGCACGCTCGGAACGACCACATAGCTCCATTAATACAAATAAATCTAATACATAAAACTTTTTGAAAATCTCCGATTTTACCATTTTTTGCACTATTACCTATGAAATTTCCGATTTTTTCTCAGATCCCCGGAATGCCCTCGCTGATGGTCATCCTGACCGTATGCCTCCACTTACATAGCAAGTTAGGTCCACCTTTACCTCACTTATGAGAAGAAACAACGATTATATGCTCAAAATTACAATAGTCACTCTTTCTTCAAATGCATCGTATCATTGCCTTACTGTGCCCTTAAGAAGGGCTTAGGAAACTCAATTTCGAACCTCGAAATAAGCAACTAACACCAACTAGTCCCGCTCGCCCAGTCCCATAATCGAGTGAATTACTGTCGTTATACAGTCCCCAGCAATAGAAATAATCGAAATTATCTTATGTTGTGGTCTCACAAATCTATAAGAATTTAGCCAACAAAGACACATTTGATAGTATTGTTTGTCACAAGTTACTAACCACGACCCGCCACGCTGTAACCTAAATAACGACCTACATAGTTAACAAGTTCTGGACTACGGGGTAATTCAAAAATTATAAATAAGCTTCTGTCTGATTGATCCATATATTTATTGCATTATCTATAATATCGCTTCACTAACTATTACAAATACAATGCGCGCCAGCAATAACCGCCACATTTCGAGCGAATCGCTCGTTCGAGATTAAGAAACTATTTAATTTAATAGAAAATTCTATTTTTAGAACAAATTATTTCGAGCGAGCGATTGTCATTTTTGACGGCTACTGTATTGTATCATAGCAATTTCTAAACAGTGCGATGGCATTTGTGGCACGATATAAATATGCACCACTCACGGAAGGCGAAGGATCATGCGAAATAGCGCGTCGGGTCCAACGGTACTGAGTAACGTTAGCGCCGCGTCCAGATACGTTTCGGCTTGCCGCATCTCAGTGTGGGGCGGAAGGCGAACAACAACCGAATCCGAGTGCGGTCCGTCGTCTTGTACCCAGCGATACAAAATAAAGCGGTCCAAAAACGGATACTCGTGCGATACTACAAAACAGTTAACATTATGGCAGTCGACATGATTTTTGCAGAAATCACTGCCAAGAATAAGTGCAATCTAGATCACACAAAAATTGGGATTTTATTTACTAGAAATTACTTAATGATATCGGCATCGCGTCGTCAACATATAACAGACAAAATACACGTAACGCTTATAAAAATATCTATTCTTAAATTCATTGTCTGGACAACTAAACAATAAATTATATCCGCCAGCAATGGAATACTATACGGCGAACGCAACCATTTGTTTTACAGCAATAGTCTCACCATCAAACACGACTGACTTTTTAGTGACCGAGAACTATTCTTAGAACACAAAGTGTTGGTGGAAAACACCATAAAATGAAACGAAAATACAATCAAAACTATAACAAAATCTAAACAAAAACAAACTCTGTTAAAATCAAAATGTCAATTTAGGTCGGACAACTAAATCATAAGTGAATAATTCAAAAAGGTATTCCTAAATGTCCTAGATTATGAAGTAACTAAACTATAGGTAAAAGCATACCATGCATAATTGCGCCTTCCTCAAGCAACGCTTGCCATATGCCAGCAGCTGCTGTCCGGCTCCGAGCATGTGAGGCGCCGATGTCCAATAGCCAATCGACCAACTCAGAGCCGACCATCGTTCGCGGATACAGCGTGCCGGCATAATGTCGATCACGAATCATTTGCGGACTTCGTAGCAGCATCACATTTCGAAGCACCCGGCCCGCGGCAAGCACCGCAGAGCGATATGACGGTGTCCCAAAAATTGCTCCTGCGACCTAATAAAAATGTCCAACAGTAGCATTAATATCAACTAGAATCTTGGCGACATGCCAAGTGTATAAATTCGGATAAATGAGAGAAACTGTAACGTTAACATATGTATGTAATCTATGTATATATATAAGAATCTTAACAAAAGCACAGTAGCACGGAAAACAGATTTTTCTACAGACCACATGACACTCGTCCCTTTCGCACCACTCGCCTTGGCTCACCCATTGATATAACTACCTCTATCTACACGGAAGAGATACGTTTAAATAGAGTGAAAATTTGAAATGAACACCCACGAAAACCCATTATTGTGAGCCACAAATTTATTAATATACCGTTAGAAGTGGTAATGCCACAGATGACTATATATGGCGTCGCGCCCAAATTTGGCTTCAAATATCAAAAGACCCACATCACCTACATCACGTTTATCGAGCCCACAAATAGCTCCGCAGTAGCTCTACCTACAGTCCAAATTTCGTTCGAATCGCTTGAGTGGTTACATAGATACACCTGGACAAAATTTGACCAAAATTTTAGAAATTTGGCCATTCGCTACAAGCCCCCATGCGAATGCCCCATAGGGACCCGACCAAAACAATTTACATACCCATAAATAAAGCTTTCTAGGACACATATTTGATATCAAAATGATTCAAAACGGGTCAGGGGTTGCAGAGTTATGAGCAAAAATGACCCATTTTAGGCAGGTACACCTGGGCGCCACCCCTTGAACCCCTGTGGTGGGACCTGGGTGTGTCGAACCGGAATAAATCCTCGAAAAGGCACATCTAAAGTATTATAGCCTTCATATCAGTCCTGACACGTCCATATCGGTTTACGTCGAGATAACGATATCCTGTTTACAGAGAAAAAGAAATGGACGCACATCTTTTTCAACATGGTGCGGTCCAGTGAGAATTCTTCGATTCCGAAGCTAGCGCTTCTTTATCCCCGAATTCAATAACAATCACACAAGAGCATTTATGTAGTCCAAGGTGACAACATCTGTGGTCCAAACTTAGTAATATATACACAATGATCACGTTCCAATACAAAAAGAAATCACTCAGCACATTGCTCTGTGAAACGCAAATAGGACACATAATTTCAGTAGGAATTTTTCACTTTGACCCCGCAAGAGTTTGTTAATCGGGTCGATGTTTGTAGCAGCTGTTATCCATCCAGAAGTCTGTGGTGTATGTTAGAAATAAAGCGGACCAACTCGGTAACAGAATGTATTTAATTTTAAAAATACTTAGCTTTAAGCTTGGCTAACATAAATTGCGTTAAGCACCAGCCAGTGCGCTTGTAAAACGTTATGGTCATACCACTTTAACCAATCCTTCCTATTCCAAAATATAATTGACCAGGTGGGTTCTTTTGTAATTTCTTTTAACATGGCATCGCCTGGCCTGCTGAGTAGACAATATTGTTTGTTGCACTTAGCAATTGAGAGGTGACCTAACTCACACCCATACCAATTCCAAAGTCCTAAACTATCTAGAAGACATGAATTATCCAGAACCAGCATCCGGAACCGTCCATTTAAACAGGAACCTGGCATTCGAAACCTATATATATTAAAAAGGATGAAGGATGAAAGGAGGATACAGTGGATTTAAAATGTATTAAAAATACCTTGTACATTAAACTTGATGTATTGCGATGGCATAATTGCCTCTATGGAACTTTGAAGAGAATGAGGAAGCTAGTAATGTTTATTTATCAATATGTTGGTTTTTGGACTCTCCGAGCAAAAGAATGCCTTCCACTATACAGCCATGCGTGAATTTCGTTAAACTGAATGTACTTGTAAATAAACACGCAGCGTAAACTAACCACTTTCCCTTTCGCTATGTCTCCAATTGCCTCTCTTTACTACACATACGTGTGTTACATATTAATCTCTAGCAACTTGAAATTCTTGGTTTATATGGTTGTAAAAGAAAATAAAGGAAGATATACTATAATTTTCTGTTCAGTAGTTAGAGACATTGGTTATGCTATCGTTGGACAAGCAGTGCCCGTAAGCTAGATGATAATGATGATCTCTCCCATCAGAATGCTATAAAAGAGACAAACTGTTATACAGTTCGCACAGTTTCAATAAATACAGTTCGCTGCCAAGAACGCAGTTTCTGTCAGCGTTGAAGATATGTTACTTTACTTCAATGTAAACTGATTTACAATCGTTCGTTTACAATTTACAAGAGTTCGCAATCGCCCAGGCTGGTACTTGACGCAATTTATATTAATCAAGCTTACAACTAAGTAGTTCTAAATAATCTTAACTTGTGAATGTGTAAAATAGTTGCTACAAGCATCGAGGTGACTTTGTTTTGTTAGCAAACTTCTTCAGTGTTAAGATAAAAAATTCGTACTGAAATTAACGTAAAGAATTTGTACTTAAGTTTGACATGGAAATTCGCTGAATTAATCTTTTCTTTTGCTTGGTTGTATTGATATTTAATTATTATGTATATATTACATATGTTTGGGCTGCAGATGAAGCAAAAATGTGGAAAATTTGAAACAAAATTTTTAACCCGGAGTTCCGGTTCCTGTATGGCTTTTGCCTTTTGCCGGAACCGCAACAGGGACACGATTTTCGCCGGGCCGGAACCGAAATTCCGGCTAGTTCCTGTCAGAGGAGTAAAGTGACGTAAAGCCAACTGCTCGATCTTTATATCTAGTAGAACAATTTGTAGTAACATCTCCGTGCCCCAAGTGGGCGATGAATTCATAGGCCCAGTGGCATGTAGGCATGCTAACCTTTGTACTCTATTTATCTTGCTGACATAACCTTTAACAAAGTGGGCGCCCCAGTATAACTTTGAATCTAACAAAACGCCCAAATATTTGACCTCATTTTTTGGCGAGCATAGTACCATCAAAAATAGTCAAATCATATAGTTAATTCTAGAGTGAAAGATGATGTTCTTTTGTGCATTAACCACTTTTGACACCTTTTCTCAAAAACATCCAACTTTTTGATGTATTTTTGCATTGTATCACCAGTTACTATAATAGCGAAGTCGTCAGAGTATGTTTGAGCACACAAGCCACAATCGAGGTTATTTAACTTGACTAGAATTTCATAACAAGCGTCCATAGCAATGGGGACAAAATTTTTCCTTCCAGTCAGCCTGTAGTAACCGGTGCAGTCAGTTAGTAATCACGAAGCGTGATATGGATGGTCCTATTTGAAAGCAGATTCATCAACCATCTGCCCAGACCTATAAAGAACTGGTAATTAGTGCACCGATGCTTTTGCCCTTCTGATATGTAAGTTGATCATAACAGAGCAAACCTTTATAAATTTTTCTTAGAAATCTATCAACAAGTTTCTGTAGACATTTAAATGAGAAGGGTGTTAGAGACAAAGGTCTCAAAGAGTTAGCATCCTGATAATCTTATGTATATACATTTTTATGTAATAAAATATCCATGGCCATTTTTCACTTCACAGATATCTAACCAGACAGCTACATAGAGTGGAACGACATAAGGAACAAAAATATCTAAACCCTTCCTTCTAGCAAAACCGGATAGACATTATCCATGCCTGGACTTTTGAATAGTTTAATGGTCACAAAAACCATGAAACACCACGTTTATCCACGATATTGCTTATATATTGAGTTGAACTAGGTTGATAGTTTTATATTTCTAGAAACAGGACATGAACTTAGCTGATTCACAAACCAACCACGAAAGTGAGTACTAAGTAATAGTCTTGCAGTTTCTTCGGACGGCGATGAAAGCGAGCCATCGGGCTTCTTTAAAGAACTAATTGCTATAGACTTAGTGAACTTTAACACCTCAGTTTAGCCAGGTTGACTCATTAACATTCGTAATTTTATGACACAATCTTGTCCAGCCTCGACGTTTCTGCCTTCTGATAGAGTCCTTATACCGCCGTGTCAAGCCAAAAAACGGATGAAAATTTTTCAAATTTTGAACATAGGCTCATTTTGATCATCGAAAAATTCTGCATCGACTGGTATTGTCCATATTGACGGACTCTATTGAAGTTAACTATATATAGGGGGTTTTACGCTGATTCGGATATATCAGAAAAAATGTTCAAGGAAAAGTGACGGAAACGTTTTTGCAACTTAAAACGACGCATGAACTATGAACAAATACAACCATTGTTTCAAAACAGAATGACGTAAGGTCAAAATATTAAGTAGAAATTAATCTGCATACATCCGTCAAAAAGCTCCAAGATAAAAACAAAAATAAAACTAGACATGGCAAGTTGCGGTTATGCAGGAAAATTTTACATCCATCCGTCATATTGAAATACTTAGTACGAAGCCGGCAAAATCGCGCCGAACTTAAAAAATGTAAAGGATTAAAAAGCCAAATCGACGGTTGTAATATAAACACATGCACCCATCCGTCAGATGAGAAAAATGCCATTTTCTCAAAATAATTTTTTGCGATTTTGTCTGGAACGTCATTTTGGCTTTGCACGGCAGCATAATCATTCTGAGCTCTTCTTATAAGTATACAAATTACTGTCTGTTTTACGCGTAAAAAGTCATCTGCACCAACCCTCTTAATTTACAACTCCTTAGTCTGCAAAACAGGCTGATTATTTAATATTTCTGCCGAAAGCGATGCCGCACCTTCATATGCTAATGTGACTGCAGAAGCGATCTCCACAGCGGTTATGTATATGTGAGCAGCGGAGTTGTAGTCTTTAGTCACATCACCACATTTTAGTATTTTTCTACAATTCAGCGCATGAAAAGGTCCAACAGTAGTTGGGAAAAAGGGATGTTACAGTGATTAGACATAACATAACTATGGATGAAACCACACTGCCCCGTTTCACTTTCGCTTGCGAGATACTATTATACCCCGAAAACAAGGCATAAGTATTTGAACTTTTCTGTGTTCGGGATTCAGGAAACAGTGAATAGAACCATACATGACACTGTGTTTTCCAACTTACATTCTCAAACAAATACGACGTTTTAAATGTGGCATCGAATTTCTTTGTTAGTTCATGGGCAGTAAAATTGCTCATAGACAAGTATTTTAGTTAACTGTGTTTAATAATAGTAGTTCATAAACAAACCTGCAACTCGTTTTCCAACGTGGTAACGCCACTATTAGGACCATTTCTAGCCGCGCCACTCACTGGTGGCATAAATTTGTCCACGAATTCATTAGCACTATCCGCAAACCGATGACAGTCTGAAAAAGACGCAAAATCAGTAGCTGGCGAAGAATAAGCACCCGTTTCGGAAAAAGCTCTGACATGATAAGTGGCTACCGGTGGCGGTTTAAAAAGAGCATTAGAAGATGCAGACGTTCTTATTTGGTATCGAGCCGGAGTAGTGGTGACGCCTAATACATTACGCCGATAGTATTGGTCGCCGGCGAAGCAATCTAAATGAGGTACTACAGCGCCAGCTGGACCATCTGGCACAAACCGTGGCGCAATAGAGTTATTTAGCGAAAGGCGGTAACGATATCGCGTCGCTACTTGCCCTCTATCAGGCTCATGTCCGTTAGGTGCAAGAAACCCGGAAACATACACAGGACGGCTGTCATTATTTTCATTGGGAGGCATACTTAACATCGGCTGCGTACCACCGTAATACCCCAGCTCGGCAAGCGTAGTTTCCGATTTTGATCTTGTTGGCACAGGTGTCGGAGCTTGATAAGGCTGCGCGCGGTCATAACGAAGGCTGTCCCTCCCATAACCCGATAGCGAGCTTTCACAATTATGACGTGAAGGATAAGTAAAACGCTGCATGCCTGGCAGCGACGAACCCGCATTATAGTCAACCGAAATCGACTGTTGCACATCTCCAGGTGGCAATAAATTTGGCAGCGCTGGATGTTGTTGAGAACGAAACATAAGATGATCAGGAGTAACGTTCCAGTCAACCATTTCCAACCCAACTGGCACGGCGGTTGTGGAATAATGTTGATCCATCAATTCGCTATTCAAAGCAACCACGGTGTCAGTCGGTGGTGGACCAGGATTTTGCATCATGACTGATGGTAAATCTGGTCCTGCTAAAGAGTTTGGATGCCGCAAGTTATCACGTGGGGACATTTGTTGCTGCGCATCGTAAGAAAATGCAGAAATGTTAAGTCGGTCCATGGCAGTATCCAAGCTCTGATGCTGTTCATAAAAATTCTGGGTGATCGGCAGAGTTGGAATAGTTACTGTAAATGGCATCTGCTCATTAAACTGATTCCCACAGACGAATGGCATTCGACATGACGCTGAACGCTGATGACAAGATAGTGACTCAGGATGATTTCCGATGAATGGTAACTGAAAAGCTATCCTTCCACCCTGATGAATGTAATGTAGATTCGGAGCTGAAAGTTGCTCTACGGGAGCGTTTATCATGTCGTCCGGCGCACTAACAACAGGATATATACTCGTCGACGGACTTGGTAAAACATTGTGATTTTGAGCGTGTGGTTGCGAAATAAGATCGCGAGCAGACATTACCAATTTCTGCTCATAAGCGCCTGCTGTCGAGTACTGCGTTTGACGATGTTCATCATAAAGCTCTACTGGAGTATTTCTCCACTTCTCATGCGATGTCATTTCGGAAACAGAGTTGTCAAACGCTGGCTCATAAGGCAACGGTATTCTCCGTAACCGTGGTTGAGGCCGACTGCGAAATCGGGTTGCGCGTCTAAATCGATGATTTCTCAACACCAAACCATCACTAAAACCCATCTCATTATTATTCGCTCTTTCTGAACAGGGATCAGCTATACCTGAGTCAGCTGGTTCATCGTATATTCTGTCCGCAACAGGCTCACTAGCGTTACGATGGCCTTCATAACGCCTCCGCTGCTCATTCGTAACAGGTCGGGTAGACTCATCCTGCGACCAGTACTCTCCGGCCGGAGTTTCTCCAAGTTTATGACGGCTTTTTAAGTGCCTTCCCTCTTCCGAACCTGGATATTGGTTAAAACCATTACCATTTTTCGTTGGATAGGTATTTGCGCCGGTGATTTTCGACTCATCAGTAACATAGAACTCGTCTTCCTCCTCCGGCACCGAAATAATTGCTGTTTCTATGATTTCACCCTCGAATGGAAGTTCGTAAGTACTCAGGGTCAGATCAAGATCTCCGGCTGCACTGACTGTCGTAGGCGCAGCCGGTATATCACCTTCTGATGATTTCATCCTTGATTCTTGCCTTTGAGCCCCTTGTTGATTTACAGAGATCTCGGCAGTCGGTTTCCTCAGCGATATTTCTTGTTCGTCTTCAAATCGCACTGTGGTACTATGATGTCCTCGGGGTTCATAGTTCAGTCTGAAACAAGCTATCAGTTCGGAAAAAATGGCGAATAATGTTCAATAACACAATTTTACGTACACCATTAGAACAAACTTCAATTATATAATACTCTCCAGAAATGACCGTTGCTGGCTCAATGTTCGCTCGACGCTCCCTCGCTCGTAAAACAACAGATATTCTGGCGCGTTCCAGTCTGCAACTTAAATGAACGACCAATATACTTTTGACGATAAAGGAAACAAACCCCTTCGTTAAAAATACAGCGATTCTAGACGTTGCAAACAAAGACCATAAACACGACTCTAAACTTAAGAAGTTACTACGCTGCAAAACTTGTGACTAAACGGCAATATAGAATTTTAAGAACGTGAAGTTCGCAAAGACAAACTTGGCTTAAAACTCACATTTTTGTTTCAAGGCTATAAAATTTACGGAACTTGACATATTTTTCTGTTCGATAGCTAGCGCAAACGATGTGCCGACCACATCTTCCAGGTCAAAGAAGCAAAAACTGACTTTCAAACATTATTTGCCTAACATGACCATATTGTTACCAATGTTTTGCAGCACATTATCATATATTAACCCGGTTACTAACATCTCGTGACAGACAGTTCGTACTCGGAATCAGATTCTCGAAAAATGCAACTTTGCTGAACGTCACTTTGGGTAGGTCCAGTCGCTGGGACTTTGCGGCCCTGAATATGGTTCGTCGACCCTTTGCCAAAAATATGCTTTTTAAAATTTCCGCACGTTATTGTGTGTTTTTACCATGCAGCGAGTGTGTATATTAGATTGTACAGTATGCTAAATAAGGTGGTTTTGCTATGCTTTTCAGGTATTTCAAGCATTTTACGATTCGTGAACCCGGTTTCCAAAAAGTGGTCAGCTTCTGGGCTACGAATGATTGGAGGTCATGAACAGTACTATATGTAGGTTTTTCGCAGGAAGTAACCAGAATTCCGCTTCTGATTACGACAAAACGCATGTGTCGGTTCCGACTAATCTTTTATCAACCTCTTTGTGCCATTCAATCTAGTTTGAAGCTGACGGCCAGTTGAATGCCGCAGGTAAAATTTTGGTCCTGTATACAGGGCAGTGACAGATACAAGAAATTCATTTTCGTTACAATTATTATTGCAAGAAATATATTTCATTGCATTATAAATCGATTATAAGAAATACACAGCTCCCATTGGAGATGGCTTGAGGTCAGCCAGATGATGGCGTTACAAACTTCAGTTTCATTAAATAATTGAGTCATCAAATTCAGATTATAATTAGTTTTATTACAACAGCTAAACTTAAGTATGAACGTGGGAAGCTACCTAATATGGGGGTGGCAGATACGTCAAAGGCGTCGAGGCATTAAGAAATATCACACATAAAACATAATTTTTTCTACATCAAGTAAGCCCAAACTATTATTATGTAACATACCATGGCGCAGAATTGTCGCTTCTACAAAAACAAATATCACAAGCTTCCAAGTGATAGTTCACTCATATTAATATCGTGACAAAAACCACCTCTGAACTCAGACCACGCTAATGTTATAATTGCGAGGAAATTAGTCTAATAACGTGATATTACAATAATTATTATCAAACGCACTTCCGCGACTTTTCAGATTTGGCTGACACCGTTGCTTTTGTTTGTTGTTGTTGCGGCAGCGATTCGAGTCCACTATCGTCTGACACCACGACGCCGCCATTTATTAGAGTCCTCTTTTTAAGTTGTATTTCTTCACTACCGCTTGCTAAAAATAAGCTCGCGGTCACTAAAAATATATTGACAGTAAAACGCTGAATATTACGTCGTCACATTTTCCTAGACAAAACGTAATCATGGTTTTCTTAGACATTTTCTTCGCAAATACAAGGGCTATGCTGAAACCGTCCCTTTTAAGACCGGAAACCATTTCCGACGCCATTAGCAATACTTTCGGACAAGACAAGGTTTCGAACTGCAAACTAACCCAAAGCGCAGCACCACTACCACTGAGAAACGAATACGGTCACACTGTTACAAATTTCTAGTATCTCTAAATCGAATACTAATTTTGAGATCTCATGGAAGAAATCATAATTGTGATTCTACTAGTGGCTTTACACACAATGCAGATCTTCAAATATTTTTTAATGTATGAATACATCATAAGTTTATCACCATCTTGGAATATCATTCGGTTAAGAGTAGTGAACTAGACGCTTATTAATAAATCGTATATATAGCGGAGCAAGGACATACATATAAAAGGAAAACAATAAACATTAAATGACAACGACATTTTAAATGACCAAGATATGATAGAAAATACTTTAAATTATTGCAACTGCAATGTCATCTGGGTCACATAACATGAGCCTGTTTTACCTTTGAACTGCAGTTAAATTACGCAGTGAAATTATACAAAGTCCTTCGATAATCGTTCGCTATTTATTAGCAAACACTTTGCTTCTTTTTCTGTCCATAAGATATAGTCAACAAAGCGGTTGATACTCTTATGTCATTTTACCCCAAGCCACTGTTGAATGCAGCTACTATAGTAAATCAGCAAATTTAAAGCAACTCACAGATAGGCTGAACATTTGCATCCAGAATTTTGCGAAGCGGATTCGATAATAATTCGACTTCTTTCGGAAATAGCTAAACAATAATGCAATAAAAAATAAATAACTAGAAGACTAGGCTAGAGTAGAAGACTAGGCACGTATCAAAAAGTGAAAAAGTATAATAACTATTGTCTCTATTTGTGACGTAACGGCGCGATTAGAAACTGAAACCACATACTGACCTCTGAACTGATATGTGTTTGATGAGGTGTCGTTGCTATAGGTAGCAAAACGAAGTATGTTGGCATTGACAACAACTACTCTGGACTTATCGAACACAATAACTTATCATTTACGTTTCATTCATGTTTCCTGCGGTTCATCCTCAGCTATGTTATTGTCGGAGTAAAAATTCGCAAATTGCAAGTCCAATTATCTCTTCAGAAATGGTTTATATTCAAAGGAAAAATACAAAATGTCCCTCGCTTGTGATACTCATGACTTAAGAAATTTGTTCATAGAAAATTCAATAAAGCTATTGTAAAATAGCTACGGGCTCCGAACCAAATTTGCCGATAAATTCCATGAAGATACGTAGCTTACCTGATATCCCTAATGCTGCAATATTAGTTTGCAAAACATTCTCAGCACGATTACTTCATTTGTATCTCGCATGCGACATGTGAAATGAAGCGAGTGTCATTTTTATTGCAACATGCTTCGTAAACCAGAAAACGTAAACTTCGGGCTTTGTATATAGCACACAAAAATCTCTGGAACCCATGAAGCATTATATTGATGGTCTGACATGAGTTAACAAAACACCATCCTTTTTGCGTGTCACAAGACCTCTAACATTTTATCTGGAGGTGCCGAAAACAACGCATAACCAAATATGTATGTATGACAGACGAAACTCTTCTGTTAAATCTGTTTCGCCGACAGTCGACCTTAAACCCCGGCAAAGGTGCGGCACAGTCATCTCGGAACCATCGTATTCCAGTTACTGAAAGTCTTTACAGACCGTTCGAGATGACCTCAAAGCAATATATATTAACCAAACAACTAAACACCGATCACATTCTGTAATTGTGCCACCCGAACATAAACCCGTCAGGATTTATCATTTTACTATTAAATAAAACCAACCAGAGAAAAAAATTAGAAGGTTAAGATAAAAATAACCTTGCTACTTCTGCGAAGGGTTCTAAAATGCGGTAAAAAACTTCATTTTCACCTCTGACCTTGAACCATGAGGGCGTTATCCCTTCGTACCCATAAAAACATGGATCACAGAGCAAAACCGACACCGGCAATGAGTTTCTCATGCGCGAAATCCCAAGTGAACGTTATAATTTTCAAATTTTTGGGTTGAGAAAACAGGGGGCGCAATATTACCGTACTTCAAATCCCATAACCGGAGCCTTAATTCAAAAACAAAAAGGAGGCATCGGCGTTTCTCATTTAACTATGAAATAAAACCAACCACAGAAAAAATTCGAAAGTTAAGACAAAAAAACCTCGCTTCCGTGAAGGGTACTAAAATGAGGTAAAAAACCCTCATTTTGACCTATGACCCGGAACCATAATTCAAATGAATAACGCTCGGGAATGTGCACGGTAATTCGATTATGCTGGTTCGAATGAGCCGAAGATCATGAAAACAGTTAAGTCGTTCTCGAGTTATGGCCGACCACACACACACACATACACACACAGATGGAATTTAATGATTTCACCCCTGCAACACACGCATTACGCTCTGACAATTTTGAAACATTAATTATTTTACTATATATTTCTAATACTAAAACTCTATGTTACAGCCAAAAAATATTTGTTCTACATGTCACAAGCACCTGAAAATATGGAGATATTTAGCATACAGAACAAAATTTGTTCAATCCACTATAAAATTTCCTCCGAAAATAAAAATGGGGTTCCCATAGTTACTCCACTTTTCGGAAGGCTATGGACACACCAGTATCATGGGGTATCTCAATATGTCAAAAAACCGATACATAAGGGTTCTTTGACAAATCTGATCATACGGGTAACAAATTTAGCAACCTATACCTCGCGACAAGGCTTCGCATCGAAAAATAGAAACCACACGCACACTCAGCTCATCGAGATCTACAACATAGCTGCCTACGACTTTTTTGTGAGGCCACTCCCTGTGTCGCGGTGGACCGGAATATGGTCCGTCGACTCTGTTACAGAAATAACGATTTTTCATGTTTCCCCATGTTATTGTTTGTGTTTACCTTACAATAAGCGCCTTGTTGCAGTGAACGGTAAATGCGAAAATAATTTATTGCCAATAAACGATCAGTTGAAAAAATATCATTTCAAGTAACGACAAATGTCATAAAACAACAGGCTAAGATGACAGTGCAAATTAAACGCATCAAATGAGCTACAACCTGTATATGTTGGCAGTGTTCAGCAGGGCCAATCTGGCTTGTCAACAGACCTACCCGGACCGGGGGGCACGAAATGGGCCCCTCTCTTCAGAAAGGTTTAAAGCCTCGAACACTTTAATAAAATTAACGTGTTTTCAAGCGTTTTTGGGACTAAAAAACAAAATAGCGGCCGGGCCAACTCGGGGTGGGGCAAGAACGGCGGTAGGCTGCTATCCCCACCCCGGCTTGGAGAAGAGAGCTAATTAGGAAGCCTAATTAGCATTATCACAAGGTCATCTAGTTTGCGCGTATTTGCAATCATTTGAACTTAATCCATTGACAAATACATTATTATCTAGCAGTAAAATTTCTGGATATCCCGATAGATTGGATAATATCCGGTTATGATATCGTATCCGGATATCTGTGCCCATCACTAACGGTTACATCATAAAGTCGTACATATATTTAACGCTAGTATCGCTTGTATTACCCGCACAACGCGACAAAAGTCGTGTCTTCGTAAACAGACAAGCTGTGTTTCCTCCGCGGTTACCAATGTCGCCGGATGTGGAGCAATGTCCAATATTTCATCGCCAAATCCAACGCCTGGACCCAATGTTCCAATTTTCAGGTCGCTCTAAATTAAAGCGATGATTAACATACGTAATGCACTGCATAATGTGAAAATGGTCAGCGACAATTGACCGAAAGCTTTGCATCAAAGGAAACGAACAACTTAGCCACATTACACATACAATATTCGTTAGTGTCGGCAGCGTAAGTCTGGGTAATATTAGCATCCTTCCACATAATCTTACGGCATGCACTCTAAATTATATCTTATTAAGCTTTTCCG